>VFFE01008611.1:205907-236096 GCA_008921705.1 Burhinus oedicnemus | reverse complement strand
TAGCAGCTCCTGTTATCTATACGATTTACTTGCAGCAAGGTCAGGTTGTTCACTCCCTTTGTCTGACATACCAGTCCTTGACAAATGCCAGTCCTTGACAGATACCAGTCTTTGGTAAGTGAGTTCCAAAAGAATGTTTAAAACAAACAGGGTTGTTAAGCGATTTAGAAATTACAAAGCGGACAATTAGTTCCCTATATCAAAATGGTGAAAGAAGTTAGGGTCTCTTAAACCTCATGATTGCACCTAGCACTGTCCAGGATTTCTTTTAATGTTGAAGAGAAATAAATAGATAAAAGGGACAGGAAAACAAAGACTTAACGGTGTTAACTGAGAGGTGTGGACCCTGCCTGGTCAAATTTGTTCACTCAAATTAAGAAACGTAAAACAAAAAGTTTCCTAGAGGTGGTGAAAGGGTTAAATCCCCGACAATCCCTGACTAAGGCCTTACTGTGATACACAAAAGCTCTACTTGCTTTTTTCTTAGCTTCACTTGCATAGTAGAGTTGATAATAGGACATTTCGAAACATAATCTCTTGCCTGACAAGATTAAACAGGCCTTGAGCTAGCTCGTTAGGCTTCCTGTGTAAGTCACTGATAATGGGAACTCAGGACGATTGTGACCAGATAAGTGCCAAAGAACTAATTTAAACTGACCCTCCTTGTAACATTCCGGAGCCGAAGGACTGATGAGCTAATTCAATGACTATAGATGGACAAAGGAAGCCCAAAGTTCAACTAGCGGACAGCATGAGGAAGACTATGAATGACCACCGGAGGGTGAAAAGACCCTAACCCTAATTTTACTGCGCATGCTTGGACGATGTAAATGAATTCTGGGGACTCATCACCATAAGACTGCCCTTCCAGGAAATCTGATGAATACGTATGGTTTTTCTGTATATGAACTGATGTGCTTTGCTAACCTGTTGGAGCACTCCTGGCGGAGCGATCCCCAGTGCTGCCCAGCGCTGTATTAAAGAATGTCTGCTTAATAACAAACTAGTTGTTATTGAGTTATTTATCTTGGAAAACCGTCCCGATCGAGCCTCCTCCTGTGAGGAGCGTCAAAAGGTGCGGGCTCAGTACCGACTTTGTTTCAGTGGGAAAATGCAGGGTCAGTTTGAAAAGAACCAGAATATCAGTTCTGCTCTTGTTTTAACTGCTCAGGTATTGATGTTGATCAATACTGTGCAGAGTTTGTAAGCTGCTAAATTTTGTATTTAGCTTCAAATTATATATGTTGGTGGAAATGACAAATGTAAATCTGATGTAGGCTTGCTTCACATCTAAAAATGACCTTTACAGTAGCTTGTTTTCGCTTGATATTTTGTCAGAGCTAGTGGAAAAAAAGAAAAAAAAAAAAAGCATTTTCTTAGTCTTTACTTACAATTTTCATAGGTAAAGGCATGCAAAAAACTAAATATAGGAAAACTGTTGCCTTGAAAAAATTGAAGTTGCTGTTAAAATGTTTGAATCAGTTCTCTGTTACAGTTGTTTGTTACATGGGTTTGGTTTCAAGAGCATGAACAATGGCGGATTGGAGATTTTGCATTTAAAATCTTGCTCGGGTTAGAGCAGACACACTCCTGCCTGCCCCTTTCTCAGATAGTAAGTGCAGAATACTAGAGACATGGATCTCAGGTTTTTCTTTTCCTGTCATCTTTATTTGCAGTAGTCAAATTAGCCATTGTACTGAAATGCCAACCTGTACCATGGGAAGAGAAGGAGACAGATAGGTACTGTGAGACCAATTTAGCCGTATAAAAATACCCTCCTCCCACTGCAGCTGTTGAGAGACGTGGTTGATTGTGGCAGCACTGAAAGGTTGGTTTGGGAGCTTGACGGTGCGACAAGATCCCATCACTGTAACCTGCATCCAGAGAGGGGCGGGCAGGAACTGAAGGGTCCTTCATGCTCATCAGGCTAAACTTTGCATCTTACTTAAATCATTGCTCTTCCCATCCATAGCTGTCGTGAAGGAATTGAGGTTGTGCGGGTTGGTGTTGATCAGGTGACCTCTCGGCGGCCCGTGAAGGAGGTTTCTTGGCCTGTGCCTGTCCTGGTTCCGGCGGTGATAGGGTTAATTTTCATAAGGAGCTGGGACGGGACACATCCGGGGCGGCTGACCCAAACTAGCCAAAGGGTTATTTGATACCATGTGATGCCATGCCCAGTATATACAGCTGGGAGAGCTGGCTGGGGGAGAGAGCAAGGAATCGCTTTTTGGGAGCAGGCTGGACTTCGGGTTCCGGTGAGCGGTGGTACGTTAATCGTGTTTTGTATGTTCCTCTATCATCATTATTGGTTTTTTTCCTCTTTTCCTTCGCTGTTCTGTTAAACTGCCTTTATCTCAACCCACGAGTTTTGCCTTTTTCTTCCGATTCTACCCCTATCCCTCCGCTGGAGGGGGAGTGAGCGAAAAGACCGCGTACTGCTTTGTTGCCGGCTGGGGCTAAACCACAACAGTGCCAAAGCAGCAAAGGGCTGAGGAGGAGGAGGCATGTTTTGGTTTCGGTTTGATTTTCCTCGCACCCAGGTGTTGCTGTTGGATGTGAAGCCTGGGGGGGTTAAGGGGGAGGCTGAAGGTGTCTGTGAGGTGTCCTGAGCTGATCCTTGCCACTGAGGGAGGGGATGTCCCCCCTCGCCCCCTCTCTCCTGGTATCCCACCGCTACCTTGGGAGAGCAGAGGGGGAGAAGGAGAGAGAAAGACCACCCAATTCAAATCTGAGTAGTTGACTATGTTTGAAAGTTTTTAAAGAGGGCAGTACATGTCTATTTTTCTTCAAAACCATACCTGCCAGATGGCTAAAGGAGAGATTTTCTGCCCTATGGCTTCTTATACAATGTAATTTTGTTTTGAGCAGGTAGACAGGGGCCTCCTCTCGATATACTGCTAGATTCACTGAACTGCACAGCATTCAGCGTGCAATGGAGGATGCCAAAGCAGCATGCAAGCACCATCACAGGATATACAGTAAGTGATCCTTTATGCTGTTAGTAGAGAATTAGCCCTACATGGCCTCAGAGTATGCACACAGCACGGTGAAGCAAGCAGGAGAGCCTGCTCTCGTAACAAATAGTACCATTGCCCAGACAGTGGATTTGAACAGATTGAACTGTAACTTTAAGAAACGAGCAGTTTGTGTTTTTGAAGCAAACTATGATGGGAACTTGGGTTGGATGCCAAGGGCTTGTAATGGATATAGATTGCTTTTCTGTTGTGGTTTTAATGCAAGGATCTCGGCACTCTCTGCAACTGATAAAACAGTAGAGCAGAGCAGGTCGATATTACACTGTGCAAGTGAAGGGAGATCCATGGTGATTTCGGGGCCGTTCAGATCTTTTGACTCATACTTCCAGCAGGTACAGGGGAAGGAGAGTTTCATGGTGTCTCTCCCCTTGATAGATACTGTACAGCATCCCTGGGAACCCAACCACAGCCTTAAATATCAGAAGAGACTTTGTTTTATTCCCCCCTACCTCTGTGGTGAATTTCCCTTAAAGAAGTTGGGTGATTTTCCTGTTTTACCCAGCAATTTTGTAGGGAAGGCTCTGACCTCCTCTAGACCTCCCCCAGATTGCCTTCTGCCTGTTGGGCAAAACAGAGCGACTA
The DNA here is from genome assembly GCA_008921705.1 of Burhinus oedicnemus. NCBI lineage: Eukaryota > Metazoa > Chordata > Aves > Charadriiformes > Burhinidae > Burhinus > Burhinus oedicnemus. Next base: position 232,479 of record VFFE01008611.1, on the reverse strand, counting down.
GCCTAAACTGGATACTGTGTTTTAGTGTGCAAGCAGAAAAACAATGAGCGCTAATCTGCCGATCATTCATGTTTATTAAGTCATTCATTAAGTATTGCTTAGGTATTCCATGGCAGTGAAACTCAGTCCCAAAATGGAAGTTAGTCAGAGGGGAATTAGCATCAAAGATGTGGGATATTGACTTGAATGGGTTGTTTTCCCCTTTAACAAAAAACAAATAGGAGTTGTTTTTGTTAGCATTTTCTGTGGAAGGATTTGAAATTTCCAGACAAAACTAATCCAAAATTCAGTTTTATGTAAAAAGGTGGGAACAGAAAACTCCTGACTACCTTTAGTATTAATGTACACTAAAAGACTGAGAAAATACCCTGAAATCAGTAATTCTGGTACACATACCTTTTCATCCCATGGTCTTATAAATGACACTAATACAGCCCAGCTGCACAGTTGTTTCTATTGTTATGAAAGTGTTTGTAGTTTAGGACACTGAGAAGCACTTGCTGTGGCCAGAACTTGTCTCAGCCGGGCTCTGCGTGTAGTTGGGTCCATTCTTCTGTGTGAAAACAGAGGTGCAGTGAGTAGGACTGTGTGTGACATTGGCAAGGGGAATACTGGAGCATTGCTTATGCTTCTGGTATTGACTCCAGAAAAGGGACACTGACTGCTTGCAAATTCTTCTGGTTTAAGTGACTTTTCTATAGGTCATAATATTTTTCAAAACAGTTACAATACTTTATAGTCACAAATCATAAATAGTTTTCACTGTTCATGCAGTAGATCAAGCATCCAAGCCCCAGTTTATTTTTAAGTCTTGAGCTCATATGTGGCATGATAATAAAACCAATGACAAACATAGCATTGATAGTGCTGTACCCAAACCATCTTCACTTGATGTTAGCTTTCAACCCTTGGGAATCCAGTGTCTCTGTGCACAGGAAATCAGATTCTCCCTGCCCCATTAGTCTCCTCTATGCAGCAACAGACATGAAGAGACATTTATGATACAGCAATTTTTATGACATAGTCACATAATGTCAATATCTTCCTTATGTGAAGTAAAATGTCTAACTTGTACAGACCAGTCCCACAAATCTTCAGCTGTCCAAGCTGACCGTGGCCAAATGATGCACAATTAAAGTTGTCAGTTCAAGTCTGCCCTGAAAGCTAGGCTGTGTTTCACATCAGTTCAGCGTATACACTGTAAGATGGTGTCCTTAGTCATACTGAAAATTTCTAGCAAATATGAAGGGGAATGTTAAAGGGCATCAGCTTTTCATGCATTTGAAAACGTGGGGGATCATAGGCTCAAATGCTGTCCACAACATGATAACAACGCACTTGTTTTTAAGTCATTCTGAAGCATTGCATTGTTGCTTTAACTGGCATGACTATATCTTCTTCCCAAGGTCTTTTACTCAGAGGTTGAAGGTGACAAAGCAGTTAAACAGCTCTCACACGATGTTCCCATGAGTTTGGCTATGCTTAATATGCTGAGTATTTCTTTTCATCAACAGTCAGAGTACTGAAGCGGAGCTTGCAAGTGGGAACTTGCAGCCATCTATTTGCTGCTGGTTTGTGAATTATGCCAAGAATCCAAGCCCCAGATCTGCTCTGGGTATTAAGCAAAAAAGGAAATCATAATGATTTTCTATAATCCACTCAGTGTAATACACTTCTTTTTTTTTTTTTTAACAGAATCATAGAATGGTTTCGGTTGGAAGGGACCTTAATGATCATCCTAGTTCCAACCCCCTTGCCATGGGCAGGGACACCTCCCACTAGACCAGATTGCTCAAAGCCCCATCCAACCTGGCCTTGAACACCTCCAGGGATGGGGCCTCGACAACTTCTCTGGGCAACCTGTTCCAGTGCCTCACCACCCTCACAGTAAAGAATTTCTTCCTAATATCTAATCTAAATCTACCCTCTTTCAGTTTAAAACCATTACCCCTCATCCTATCACTAGACTCTTGCTCCTCGCTGTCTGACTAATTTATCATGTAAAACTATTGTGACTTGCTTGTGTCTTCCCAGCACTGACCTCTGGCATCTACCAAAATAGAACTTTTAATTTTGAATGTGCATTTTCAGTGAGAGACTCGCTGTGCATTTCCACACATGGAAGGGGAATTGCACAACTCGATTCACAGTTAGAGTCTCAATGTCAGTGTATGTTTATTGCAGTGTCTGACACAGGTAAGTGCATGAGTTAAAGGAGACACAGGGTTTTGAGTGTATTTTTGTCTCTGTGTGAGACTGTGGCCTCCTGAAGTACGGAATTTAAAGTTTAATTGTGCTGTTTTAGTTGCACTTGTGCAAGTCCATGTCCTAGAAGATTCCCTCAGCTTCTGGGGGTTTTTTGTTCTTAAAAGCACTACTTTTTCTCATTGCTTCCTATTTTCCCCCTTTCTTTTAGTTCTGTTTTTCCTTTGCTTTTTTACTTTGCTTTATTTCACTCTCCTGTTCTCTTTCCTCCTTCCCTTTTTCTATCCAATTTCTCCTTCCTTTCCCATTCATGAATGAACACCACCCATCCTCTTCTCCTGTACTGCTTAGCGATTACTGCCAAGATGAAAGCAATTCCTCCATGCTTCTGGGTGGTTTTAGTACTGTCTGCTTTTAAAGGGTATTCTCGAAGCATGCCATTGTTTCCTCAGTGTGGAGAAGCTGCTCTTTGAGTTCAGCAAGGCAGAATCAGTGATTTTTCCAGCCTCCACTCAGGTGGAGAGCAAAGGAGTGTTGCAGGTTGGGTGCTGCAAGGGGAGCACTTTCATACCATGCTCTGCAAAGGGCATTCTGTCCATGAGACAGCAATGTTACCAGCACAGGAATCAAAGGCTTACATGTGTGCACAGAGGGGCATTGCAGGCTCTTGTGATTGTTATTTGGTGATCCTTCTTCACAGTTCAATTTTTTTCCTCCTTTCTCTTCTACTCATCTTCATTCTCTTTATTTCCTCACCCCTCTTCCTTTAGCCTCCCTACCTGATGTTCAATTATATGCATTCACTGATATTTTCTGATCCCTGCTGGGCAGTGCTCAGAAACCTGAGAATAGTGAGAGGGATGCTCAGATTTCCTGCAATTTTTAGTCACTCTGGATCTCTGTTCTGACTTCTGCAGGTTTCTGGGATCATGGTGAATGAAAGAATATTTTTGCCATTATATATTACTTATTTATGCATTATTTTCTCCCTTCTGATCTTTATCTCTGTATTCCTCACTTGCTTTTTTTCCCAAAAAACATTCTTGCTAGTAGTGCCAACAAAGATCAAACAGCACATTGTTTTTTTTAATCTTAATCCTGACAACAGTAATTCTTACTCACTTGGAGAATAGAGTCTGTATCCGAGTACTCACACAGATGAATAACAGCCACGTAGAATACTATATGCTCCAGCATTTGCCTTGTTTTAATTCCCTGACCTTTTATGTATGTGGTTTTGCCATCACGTTTTTGTATGTTATTTCATTAAGAAGTCCTATTTTGTTTTTTCTCGGGGTCAACTTGAAGGACAAGCAATTTTTGTAAGTATTGGTTTACATGAAACTTGGTCATAGCTGTGATTTAAAATTAAATTGAATGTTCCTGATCTGGTCTTTCCACAGATTCACACACAGAAGTGTCTCCTTGTTGATCTCAAATGTTGATTCTACTTAGCACTTACACAGGATCTTTTGTAGTCAAAATGTGACAAATAGTAGCTAAAGCTCAAAATCCAGAGGTAAAGAAGGAAGACATGTAGGTATAGTGGCTTCCTTTTTAGCAATGGATAAACTTTTCTATCAGTAATCAAAAGTATTTATGGATGTCTTGTTTTGCTGGAGTAAATTTGTGTAAAAAATGAGCTATATTTTGGCAGTGAGGACTTACAGGGGACAGGGACAGCTGGGTAGTCAGACACACAGTGACAGGGAAGAACAAAGTGGGAGAGGAGATGGAGAGGAAAAAAAATCTGAGCCAGTCCAGCAAGAGCCGAGGAGGAGGAATGCGAGAAGAGGCCAGCAATGCAATGCCTAGGAGGAAGGAGCAGGAGACTAACAACTAGTATAAAACAGGTTTGAAATAAATAGCAGATGTCTTAATGGCTTTGCAGCCAGTGAATTATTCAGATTAATTATTTCCAGTCTGCTTCCTATGAGCAGTAAACGGGCTTATTGTGAAGGGGGAAGCAAGCAGGCAGTGCTCGGGTTTGGGTAGGATAAGGGCAGCGATTTCAGTGTTTAACCAAAATCCCTAACATCAACAACCTCTTGCAAACTTTTTTTCCTGAGATCTGTTTAGAAATGGAGAAATCCCGCAAAGTCAGAGGATCTCATGCAGCTTTCACGGTCTGAATTAAGGGAAGTTTGATTGGACTGTAGGAGGCTGATGTCCGGTGAGACCTCAGGGTGCACTTGAACCAGGACTATCTGGTTCGATCCCAGCTGAGCTGAGTCTGGATTACGGCATTTCAGAGTTGAGGTTCCATGCTGGGCCCTTTTTTTCTGATTGATAAAAATAACACTTCTGAGGGGTACTTGTGGAGAAGTATAACTGACTGGGATTAATCAGTTCCCAGCTGTCATTAATCCTCAGGAAGTGATGTTCTTGATGAAATGTTTTCTGTTACATTCATACAAACGCAACAGAAATCTGCAATAGTTTTGTGGTAAAGTCTGCATAATTTGTGTTTATGTCACAGTTTTTTATAAGTGCATTTTTTCACACCAAAACAGTCTGTTGTATAGAACCAGGTATTTAAGTTTACTTGTATATTCTGTCAAAATCCATAAACCTGGGTTTTGCATTTATCTTCAGATAGGCTATAGATAAAGAATTCTCAATTTTTATACACGTGCTCCATTAAAGACCAGATCTAAATGTCTGAAGCTGATCCATGCTATGTGCACCAGCCAGTGATAAAATGTAATTTTTTGGTGACATTTGCTAATTTCTGGGAGATTTGAGCAGGCTCCTCTGAACAGTATTCAGCAGCACAAGCTCTTCACGTGGAGGTTAGCATCGCCTCCCTTACAGTAGTTGGCTGTGGGTTAATCTTTCTATGTTTATGGCAGAAGGACAAATAAGGGAATTGCTCACTTCAGGTCAAGGCTGATAGCATGAAGAGGCTGGCAGGCTAGGAAAATTGTGAGAGGGATTGGTCTCTGCTCTGTGAGAAATTTAAGATCATCAGTTCACACTGCTGCAAGTCACTTCATTCTATGGTCTCTGGATTTTTTTTTTTAAAAAAAAAAGGGGCAAAACAAATGCACCAAACTCATTATGAATGCCAGCAATTGGCTCAAGGGAGGGAATAGTATGTGACTTTGACTTCACCAGCAAAAAAGCCTGACAGCTAATGCAAATGATCTGCAACCTTGTGAGTTATGCTGAGAAATGGGTCCAGGTCTGTCGCGTTAAAAGGAATGCAGTTTCGATATTTGTCTGTCAGAGTCCCAGGACTTTCACTGATCCGTCTATCAGAGTCCCCACAAAGGACTTTCACTGAGTCAGATTCACAAAAATCGAAATTAGTTATTTTATTGAGAGCGACAGAACAGATTCGAGATTGCCGTTGATAAATTCACTGACTACAATAGCGCTATTAGTTAAAGTTAATATTGCTAGCAAAACCAATGATAATAGTACAACAACCCGGGGGTAACATTCACCAGAGGGTGAAAGGCGCAGCGCTTACCCAGAAGGCGTCCCTGCCTGGGGTGGAGGAAGAGAACGCAGCCCGTCAGCTGGTCCGTCAGGTATTGAGGTTCTTCTCTCCCAATTTAACAGTCATTTTCTCCGTCCTTTTATCCCCAAAATTACAAGGTTTCCCTCCCCTAGGTGACGTATAGTATGATTTGGGTGGAGAGACGAGAGCTATAGTCATATATGTTTAGCATGATCTCTATAATCTTCATTAGCATATGCAGGGGTGTCAACTTTAATATGCATTTCACAGGTAATGAGGCAGAGGTCAGTCCTCGGGCACACTAGCCTTCGAAGAAACAAAGAACTACACAAGTTCCTGTTTTCTTGTCTTCACTGACAAAAAGCAGGGCTGTCCTGCCTCCGCAGGGCCCCCTCCTTATCTGCATCCCGTGCTGGCCAGGCGAGTCTCCACTTCCTCAGCCTGCACAAGAGATAGCAAGGCCAGTCTTAATTGTTCCTTGAGCACAAAGACTTTACCTCATTATCCAAATTCCACAAGGTCATCCCTGTGGATTCCCCTGGGGTAAAGCTGCAGCTTGAGGAGAAACACGTGGTGCTGTTTGTGTTTATTGCTGCTGAGCTGAGCTGGGCTGGGGACAATCCTCCTAGGAGGTTACATGGAAAATACCATGTAAGATCCCAGCGGCCCACCTCACAGCACCATTCTCAGTTACATGGAAGAGCTTTCACAATGTTTTTGTCTTGTCTTCTCTTGACTCTGGTAGGAAGTTGTTATTCGTGATCTAAAGCCAGGCACTCCACACCTCATTAGCATTGGAGCATACGGCTGGGCAGGGAAAGGACAACCCAGCATGCCCAGAGACGTGACAACCTTATCCCAAGGTAACACTGCATACATGGCTTTCTGTTGCAAAACTGGCAGGGCAGAGTCTATCCAGGCATTTCACAGGTAAATGCAGAGTGTGTTAAAGCCTCAATTTGCCTAAAGCTTTCTTTTTACACTAGTGTATATGTGTATGTACACACATGCAAATATATATATGTGTGTGTGTATACACATCTGTAACACAGCAAGTCACTCACACCTAAATCTGTTGTGTGCAGTATCATAATATTTTACTATTATTTTTCCACAAGCGTAGGGTTTTAGAGGGGCAACAGGTGAGGGGAGAAGCCTCTAAATTTGATTCCCAAGTCTGTGGGTGTTGGGTTTTTATGTGTATTGGTCCACCTGCTTCTCTAATGCTGTTCCTTTGCATTTCTTCTGGCTTAGATAAGTGCATGCCTCCTGCACCGCCATATCAGCCCCAGATTGTGGTAGTTTCCGATTCAGAAGTTGCGTTATCCTGGAAATCTGAAGTCAGTGAAGGAAGTTCTCCCATCCAGTTCTACATGGTGGAGTTTATCAGGCAAGTTTGCCAGTGGAGTCTGAATGTCAGTGTTTGTGCACTACAGGGTTTTTTTCCTAAACTGCTCTATTAAACTGCGTATAGATTCTTCTCATGATTTATTTACTCACTGTGTATAGTACACTTAGTTTTGCTCTCAATGTGCATTGGATTACCATGAAAATTTAAAGACAAAGCCAGAAATACTCTAATTTGATATAAAATCACCAATAAGTCGTACCTTCTGATTGAAGAAATTAAGGTCTAATTTGATCCGTACCCTCTAATAAAAGCTCGGGTGAATGAAGTTTTAAGTTTCTTCTGTCATCAAATGCTGTCGAATCATGCTGAGAAAAGAGTCTGTGGCAAAGCAGTTCCCCTGAGCAGGAGTACCCTGGGCTGCTATAGGAAATAATCCGGGGATTGCAAACTCAGTATGTTGGGCGGTTTTAAATGACAAAAGTCTTTTGGGTCTTGAACTTGCAGGACTCAGACTTGCTTTGTTATCCTAATGCTAATCAAGTTTCCATGAAATGTTGGCCTTACTTTTTAGATTTTTGGGGGTGGGGTGTTGGTGTTTTGTTTTTTCTTCTTTTATGTTGAACTCTCTAAAATTTGGAGTAATGGAAGTGAACTATGAAAAGTTGCCAGTCAAGTTGCTTTTATAAAATGCATATGAAGGGTCAGGAGGAGGTGGTTGTATCTGTGTGCACAAATAAGTATTCATACCTGACTGTTCATATGCTTGTGTAAGCTAATATCTGCATACAAAGCTATTTATTTTCATGTGCTTGCCCTTGTGTTTATCCTTACAGTGAATGCAAAATTCAACCTTTGGAAGTTTAATCCTTTGGGTGAATACTTGATGACAGGTTTTAGTTGAGGTGCATGGATAAGAGGAGAGAATTGCTTCTTTACTCTGAGCTGTAAAGGTCAAAAAATTGTTATTTGGAAAAACACATTCTTTTTTTTTTAAAGAATTGTTGTTGTAAAAACAGACAGAAAGAACTATTGGTTTTCAGTGCTTAAAGTATGGTTGCAATCTAGAAGATATTGATATAATGAAAAGAATTCCCAGGCTGAAAGCCTGCTTGTGAACTTATGTGGCACTTTGTTTGAATCAAAATGCCCCATATTTAGTGGGAAACCATCCAATGTTCATTGCACTGAGAGGCAGGACATGAGGGCTGAAGTTATCTTAAGGCCATCAAGTAAACTCTGCTGTAGAATTACCATGAAATTTCTCCAATATCTGTTTTTCCAACACAATCATTATCTGAGCCTTTCTCTCTTCTCCCCATCTCTTAATTCTCATTTGCTCAGTAGATGGGAAAGGGATTTTGTTGGGTTCTAATTGACTGCACTTCTGTTGCCTCCGTGCTTTTGCCGGAAAGTGGAGCCTGCAGGTTTATGTACACCTCTTCATAGCACCAGGGACCTACTAATTGAAGAAGTGGGCACCATCGTCTCCATCTGACACACTGAAAATGCACCCTTGAATGTTTTTGTTCAGCCAGAGTGGAAAGCTGCCTTCACTGTTAAAGTCAAAAGAAACGAGTAATTGAAATTTCAGTGTTTCGTTGTTTTTAGACTTTGGGAAATAACTTGCTAATAGCAGAATATTTTGATTACACTGTTTTGTTTGAGATATAACGCTAAGCTTGAAGTGTATTTGTTAATTTTGGGATTATGCTCTCTTAGACTTGGAAGCTTGTTTATATATTTGAAGAAAGTTCAATGAGCCATAAGCCCTAATGGCAATTGGAGGTAAAGATTTCACTTTAAGCTTCATTGTCTTTTGCTGCATATAGTTTTAATCACTATAAAATGTATTAACACAAGTTAAAGCTTTTGGAATTAAACCAGTGTAAAAACAAGACAAAACAGTGAAAGTAAATTTAGATTTAAGCTATCTTATGTCAGAAATAAAATATAATCCTGTGCTTTTTCGAAATTAATAACTTTCTTATGCAAATCTACAATTTCTTTTGGGTGCAGCACAAACCTCTAGAAACTATGACATTGTTTAAATCATTTCAGTCCCCTTAGAACTAACTTTATTACTTTTACCCTAGAAAAAACATGCTGGGAGACTGAGATGAGGGAAAAACACTCTTTTCATTTGTGATATTGGAGATTAAAACCTCATGAAAATTCAATACATTAATTGTTTGCACATACAAGAATCTAATCAGAACCAGAGTAGTCTCTTTCTGCTCAGGGTCTAAGTTTGGGCCTTTATTTAGGCACTTGCATGGGTTTCCCTTGGGACCTTTTGGTTCACTATAGGCAGTGGAGGGCTGCAGGCGGTTTCAGATGTAGGACGGACTGGGCTAACTGCAGCTCTGCTCTGCTGTTGACTATAAGAGGATGCTAAGGAGACCACAATCCCAACTTGGCTAAATGCTGAAAATCAGGAGGGTGAATCTAGGTCTCACTCCTCGCTGCACAGTTCATAGGGAAAAGAATATGTTAAACCCAAAATAGCTAATGGTGTCTTTGGAAGCTTGCAGGCTCAGTGTTAATTGTCCATTGGTTTGTGCTGAGAAATATTATATGATCAACGGCATTCTTATGAAAGCCCCTAAAGCAAGACCCTGGACTTAAATATACTAGTTTATGTCTTTTTCCTGAAAATACTATTAAAAAAATTAATTCTCAAAAATGTCTTAGGTATTTTCATTTGAATACTCAAATTTGTAATCTATTGAATACCTGCCTAGTCTTCTAAATTTGGAGACTAATTTATCCAAATTTTTATAGTCAGCTAGCTTGTACAGCCACAAGTGTTTCATCACTTAAAAGACTAGATTACTTTCTTTTCATCTCCTTGATATGTTGATGGAGTCAACAACTTTCAATATTAATCTTGACATACAGGGGAAACTTTTCAATATCTCGGTAGTGACATGAAACTTCTGCTGCAATGAACTAGGTGGGTTCTGCTGATAACACTGGGGAGATTTATCAGTATACAGATGTTAGGATGGGGCAGATTCAACAGTGTTGTGGAAAGATTTCTTGATTAGTTTCAAGCCTTTCCCCCCCAAAAAGGTGTAGCCCTGTGAATCCATTCCGTGTTGAACTAGCTGTCCCTGGTGCTGCACTGAACCGGGCAGTCATGTTTGCTTTTGTTTGCAAAGAACTCAAAACAACAGATCTGACCAGGGAGACACCTCCTAATGCCCAGCAAAAATACCTTTAATACTGCTTTCCTGATTAATGCATGAAACAGATACATCTGCCTCAATGTTTACCTCACTATTTGTGAGGGTTAAATCCCTGAAAAGATAATTAATGAAGAAAGAGGAGTGGAAGATGTAGGCATTCAGGAGGAAATGCATAACAACATTAGACAGCATCAGAGTAAGATTTATCAAAAGAATGAGGTTAGAAAATTGTCTATTTTTCTTTTCCTCAGAGTTGACCTGGCATATTGGTTGGGATATGTTGTAGAAAGTGTCACAATAAAGCTAAATAATAATAATAATTACTAAAAATAATATCCTATAGTGTTTTATTTTACACAATGAGTATTTTCCATAGGAAATAAGAATGCATTGTACTTGTCACTGTATTTATTATTTGTAGGAATATATTTAAAAATACTTTTTAGAGCTGAATTTGCTACTTGAGATGAGTATAAACATGGCACAAAGGAACAATCAAAAAACCTTTTAAAAAATGGATTGTTACCAGGTGCTTCACTATGTTAAATCATTTTCAGGTGATTTTAAAAGGAAGTTCAAGTGAGTATAAAATTGCTGTTCTCCACATCAGAAAGATTTCCTTTCTTAAGTTGAATCAGTCATAAAGTCCTAATCCAAATGTTTTGGATACGTTTGGGGTAGAATTCTGTCCTCAGTTTATATCCATCCAGCCCTATTGACTTTCCCCATATGTTTATTATTTTAAAAACGCTCTGACTTTGTCACTGGCCAGATTCTTACTGCATGGCATTTCTGCATTGGAGATGCACAACTGTAACTTCAAACTTCAAGAGTAGACAATGTCCATGGAAGTTGTCTGATTTCCCCATGCACAGATACGTCATCTGAAACAGCCCTGTGAGGTCTCGGCCGGAGACAGAGACACATGTGCCAGTCCAGGGAACGTAGCTCTGCAGAAAGACGGGGAAAATGGCATCAAAACGAGCCCTTCCGGTATAAAAGTTAACACAAACTGAAATTTGATGAAAAAAGGACCATTGAGACAGTTTTCAACAAAATGTTCCAATTTCAGAAAACAAAAGCTGGCTGGCCCTGAACGTAGTCACCAGCTGAGTTTATTGTGTTCCTCTCCCCATCTGTTTTCCATTTTATCATTTTGTACTGATTTGTTCACACAGGGTATGTTCTGGAGAAACAGCAAAGGTCAAGTGATAAATCTCCCTCTTTCTCTCTCCTTCAGCTGCAGATACTTACACGTTTGCAGGCATTTCCTTTATTATTCACTTCTGTAGAAGGAAGTCTTGCAAGAGACAGTCAGTGAAGTTGAAGGCTAGCCTACAGTTTGTGTTATCTCCTAAATCTTTGTAGAGAGCAATACCTCCTTTGGGTCCCTTCATCAGAGATGTGTATTTCCATTCAGGCACAGGCATCAGCAGGGTCTGTTGCAAAGTGACTGTAAGGCAGTTCTTGAACTAGCAGGAATTCTTTGGATTGAAATTAGAGCCAAAAAAAGATGTGTATAGGAAAATTGAAAACACTACTAAACAAGCATGTGGAAGGAAGCGATGTTAACAGCTTTCATTTGGAAAACACTACATTTTCATTTTGGCCCAGGCATCAAAAGCTCAGAGAAGGGAAACAACAAAAGAGTAGCCAAAATAAACGCCCTCCTGTCTACCAGGAAATGGTGGTGGAGGGTGACTTAAGATGGTCTGATTTTATTTTTAGTGAGACAATGAAATATTCGCATCCTGTTTGCCATTGCACACAGGAGCCAGGCAGCTGGGAGCTACTGCTTTGCCAGTGCATTTTCCCTGCTGGCACAAAGAAATGAAACCTCAGTGATCAATAAATCTTGTATTGACTGATAAAAGAAAACATACATTAACTTTGGCATTTCCTTCTAGCTGCAAATAAACAAATGCAAAATGCCTACTTTGTGCTATAATTTTTATTGGAAGACTTGGAGACATTTGCAGCTAGTCCTATGTAAACATTAGTAGATTCAGGGAGCAATTGGAGGTTATTTCCTGTATCACAAGGACATATAGAAAAGGACACTAGAATAATTTTCACTGAAAGGTCATTTCTATCCCTATTTTACTTTCATAGGCTTCAAATTGAATATTTTTGGTGGCCTAGACAATGTTTACATTTTGATTTTGTTTATATTCATTTACCTTCTCATTCCATTTTCTCTTTGGTAAGAAGAGACCACTTTTAGAAAGAGTAGAAATGATGTGAAAGCATCAGAATACTCTCTCAAAGTATTTGAAGTAGCCCTTTCCTTTCAGATGTCCTTCTGCATATGAACTTAAGCATTTCTAGTTTTCCTATGTCAGTGTTGAGACCAAACTGCCATATGAATGGTTTTACTGATTTCAGGTGGATTATAATGGCACTTAGAGCAAGCATTTCTTGGCAGCTGGCTTCCAGTATGAATCAGGATTTAACCAGGCATTGTCCAAAGGCAGACATGGGGATTTTGTTGCAAAATTCACATACGTAGGCTGGGTTCTCTGCATTATTGTTCTGTTTTTTTGTCATTTCTAGAGAGAAGACTTTAGATCCAGATTTTCCAATGTGGGTGGATTAACCTAATTGCCTGGAAAATCAAATGTTAGATTTTATTGATGCATTAGAAACCATGGAAGCACCTGAGAACAGTCACATAGGAATTGGGGCTTCTCCCCCCAAAGAGGTGGCAGGATCAATAGCCCAACTGAAGTGCATCTGCACCAATTCACAAAATATTCTACAAACAGCTGGGAGAAGTCTCACAATCACTACCACTTGTTCTCGTGGGGGGCTTCAACTCGTGGTTGACAGAGTCCCTTGGGAGGCAGTCCTGAAGGGCAAAGGAGTCCAGGAGGGCTGGACATTCTTCAAGAAGGAAATCTTAAAGGTGCAAGAGCAGGCTGTCCCCACATGCCAAAAGACGAGATGGCAGGGAAGAGTGGCCTGGCTGAACAGAGAGCTTTGGCTGGAACTCAGGGAAAAAAAAGAGTTTATGACCTTTGGAAGAAGGGGCAGGCAACTCAGGAGAACTACAAAGAGGTCATGAGGCTATGCAGGGAGAAAATTAGAAGGGCCAAAGCCCAACTAGAACTTAATTTGTCTACTGCAGTAAAAGACAATAAAAAATGTTTCTGTAAAGACATTCACAACAAAAGGAGATGTAGGGGAGAAACATAATGACATAGGATGAGGAAAAAGCTGAGGTACTTAATGCCTTCTTTGCCTCAGTCTTTAATAGTAAGGCCAGTTGTTCTCGGTGTGAATGGAGTTAAATCCAGTTGGTGGCTGGTCACAAGTGGTGTTCCCCAGGGCTCAGTACTGGGGCCAGTTCTGTTTGATATCTTTATCAGTGATCTGGATGAGGGGATCGAGTGCATCCTCAGGAAGTTTGCAGAGAACACCAAGTTGGGACAGGCTGGATCGATGGAAGTTCAACAAGGCCAAGTGCCGGGTCCTGCACTTGGGTCAAAACAACCCCATGCAGCACTACAGGCCTGGGGAAGAGTGGCTGGAAAGCTGCCTGGCAGAAAAGGACCTGGGGGTGTTGGGCGACAGCCAGCTGAATATGAGCCAGCAGTGTGCCCAGGTGGCCAAGAAGGCCAACAGCATCCTGGCTTGTATCAGGAATAGTGTGGTGAGGAGGACTAGGGAAGTGATTGTCCCCCTGTACTTGGCACTGGTGAGGCCCCACCTTGAATACTGTGTTCAGTTTTGGGCCCCTCACTACAAAAAAGACATTGAGGTGCTGGAGCACACCCAAAGAAGAGCAACTAAGCTGGTAAAGGGTCAAGTCTTTGTCGTGGTTTGGGCCAGATTGGCCCAATCAGGCAGAATGACAGATGCTCTCTCTCTCTCCTGCTCCGCTTCGAAGGGAGGCAGGAGACAGAGAGAAAAAGAGAGACTTAAGAGTTTAGAAGGAACTAAACTACTTTAATGAAATATTAATAATAAAATAATAAAAAGAAAATAATGAAATATATACAAAACTGTATCAAGCTCCCAGGATGACAATCACATCACCAGCAGGCACTGGGGAAGTCCCAGACTGGACTCAGCGACGGAAGGGAACTGGATTCCGGATCGGGATCAAAGGCAGACACAGAGACAGAGTCCTCCTCGGACACCGGCCATTGAAGAAAGAGGGCTGACCCTTTGATCCCTCAGCTTTTATACTAAGCATGAGGCAGATGGGATGGAATACCCTGTTGGTCAGTTTTGGGTCACCTGTCCTGTCTGCTCCTCCCTGCAGGTGTGACCCCTCTACTCTCTTCTGCTTCTGACCCTCCAAAGGGGCAAGTAACAAAGTTGGCTGGCCTTGATTGTTATTGCAATAAGGATAAGCAGGAGCCTCTCTGCATCCCATTCTTGGCATCAGCTATAAACATGGGTCTTATCACTCTGAGAGCGAACAGTTTTCTGCCCAACATGTTGTTAATTTCAGCAGTTAGAAGAGGCCTAGCTAAAAAGTAAAGTTACTGAACAAAATTGGTCCTGTTTGACTTCAAACCAGAACAGTCTTATGAGGAGCAGCTGAGGGAATGGGGTTTGTTTAGTCTGGAGAAGAGAAGGTTGAGGGGAGACCTTATCGCTCTCTACAACTACCTGAAAGGAGGTTGTGGAGAGGTGGGGGTCGGTCTCTTCTCCCAAGTAACAAGTGATAGGACAAGAGGAAGTGGCCTCAAGTTGAGCCAGGGGAGGTTTAGATTGGATATTAGGAAAAATTTCTTCACCGAAAGAATTGTCAAGCATTGGAAGAGGCTGCCCAGGGAAGTGGTGGAGTCACCATCCCTGGAGGTATTTAAAAGGTATGTAGGCGTGGCGCTTAGGGACATGGTTTAGTGGTGGACTTGGCAGTGTTAGGTTAATGGGTGGACTTGATGATCTTAAGGGTCTTTTCCAACCTAAATGATTCTATGTTTCTGTGATTCTCATCCTTCTAATGCTTGTATATATTTGAAGGGACTTAGTGGCAGTAGAGCACAAGCCCTTAGAAATAAATCAGAATCTTTCCCTGTGTTGTGAAGTTTTGCTTTATACAGCCAAATAGGGGATATACTGCGGGTAATATACCTCCACTTGAAAACTGTGAACCCAAAATCCACAAAAACAGATAAACAGAACTTGATTTGTCAAAGTGTCCTCTAAACAACCTCCTTGGCTTTATAAGCAAAATCAGAATATTGTTTTCGTATCACTGTATGGTGCAATGTTTCCATATCACAAGCTTTGCAGCTTAGTAATGGTTGCAGACTCTGGCCCCTTAAGAGTGAAAGATTTCAGTGATGATATAGCAGGCTTATACCTCATTTATTTTGTGTATTTCCCAGGAAAGTTTAAAGGTAATTATTTTATGCAGCCAGCTTTAATTATTTATGATCTTGGCTTTTTTTGATCCTGAAGGCCAGACCTTGACAGCAATTGGACAGTAATAAGAGAGCAGATCCAGTTGGAGTCCATGGTTCTCAAGGGACTTCTCCCAAATACCAAGTATCAGTTTGCTATCCAAGCAGCAAACTCCTATGGATTCAGCCCCCCCCAGCGCACCAAGCGATGTCATCCGAACGTTCAGTGAGTAGAACCACCTTTTTGTAATTAAAGCTGTATATCTGGGGTAGCCTGTAGAGGATTGCTGGTGGAAGGAGTCACTCTCCAAGCACACGCACCCCCAGTCTGACGCCTCTCGGTCCTGTCCGTGGAGCTTGCAGCATCCTGTGAAAGTCAAGCCAAAAGCAGATTTGAAAAGCTCCAGTGCTCTCATGCTGTTTCTCTTCTCTGGAGGTCATTGCCAGATATTTTTGGATTTCTACTTACTGACTTTTGTGTCGGCATCATGCAGAACTGATAAGTGAATATCATGGGGAGAAATGAGAGAGACAGGTTTATTGTTCATCTTTTTTTTCTGTTCTTCAAAAGTGAAATGTATATATTACATGTATAATTTAAACAACTCAGAAAGACCAAAGCAAATCTATACTGTTTTCTGAGGAGTAAGGCTCTTAAATGATTAAGCACAATCATGAAAATGATATAAACAAATAAGCATCCGTTTTTGATCAGAAGCTGCATAGCAAAAATATTATGTAAAAATGCATTCAAACACATTTGACTAATCACAACTTTGTAGAAGTGCAGCATTTTTGCAGCAATGTAGGCCATGCACATTGCAATAAGGGGTAGGTCCTGCATACCTCTCCTGATGGCCTTCCTCGGGATATAATCCTGTGCTAGTGTCTCTGTGGGCTGACTGAGTTGCTGTTGCTCCTCATCACCCCCAAAGTCATAGCTGTATGTGAGAATCCCAACCGAGCCGACACAGAGCATGTTGGGAATCATACAAATCATGTCTCTTGCACAGTGAAATACCCAATGTCAATGCAGGAAGCCGAGCCCAGGCTGGTGGGGAATGTGGACTAACTGAGCTATATACTTAATGTGCCAAACTTTTTATTCCGTTTAAAAGGTTTCAGTACTTTTAAGTTCCAGTTTTGAAGGCATTTATAGGGGATAGAACACCATGCAAGAAAATGACTGGATATAATTTTAGAAGATTAATGAACTATAAAAAAGAGCAGCAAGACTAATTTTTTTTTCTTTTCTCACCTGTGTGCTCAATTGCAAATCATCTTTAACTAACTGGTAGAAAATGAGCAGCAGAATTTGCATGCTGCAGAAATGTAGGCCACATCCTTAATGATCCACCAATTTAACCCACTAAGGATTTATTTCTAAATTGCTTCCCTATCTTGAAATCCCTTGTTTTCATTAACTCTTTTATGGCAGTTTTCATCCTTTTTTCCCCTCTGTCATAAATTGAATCCTTTGAACAGTTTGCATTGTTTGGTATGGCTGCTGAACTCTAAGTTTAACTTCTGAAGCAAATGTTTGTGAAAACCACAAAGATGCAGCATGCTCTGGGGTTCCTTGGCACCTGGATCCTCAAGGGTCAGCTGCTGTGCCTCAGGCATGCTTCAGTATCCTGTTTATCTTTGGATGTGAATGTCTGCATTCTTTGGTCAGAAAAGATAAAGTGTTTAGACTTTGCCAGTCTGCTGTTAGTTTCCAGGATGGACTTTGCAAATACGCTCAACATGAGCCGGCAATGTGCACTTGCAGCCGTAAGGCCAACCGCATCCTGGGCTGCATCAAAAGAAGCATGGCCAGCAGGTCGAGGGAGGTGATTCTGCCTACAGGAAAGATGGGGAGGGACTCTGTATCAGAGACTGTAGTGATAGGATGAGAGGTAATGGCTTCAAACTGGAAGAGGGTAGATTTAGATTAGATCTCAGGAAGAAATTTTTCACTCTGAGGGTGGTGAGACACTGGAACAGGTTGCCCAGGGAAGTCGTGGATGCCCCATCCCTGGAAGTGTTCAAGGTCAAGTTTGATGGGGCTTTGAGCAATCTGGTCTAGTGGGAGGTGTCCTTGCCCATGGCAGGGGGGTTGGAACTAGATGATCTTTAAGGTCCCTTCCAACCTAAGCCATTCTATGATTCTGTGATCTTGTGGATAGTTGTCTTCACAACAACCAGGTTTTTGCAGAGCAAGAAGTGGTGTTCAAAGGTGACAAAGGATCCGTGCCTTTAGAAATAAGTTCTGCGGCTTTCTGGAAGCAGGAGTGTAACTGAATATAGCAGCTCTCACTTGGCTTTAATTATGATGTCTGTGCAAGAAACTGGTTTGATGTTAACCAGATACACAAGTACATTGTGCATTAGTAGAAAAGCTAAACTTTTGTTGTAAAAAAAATTGTTCTTGATTAAAGCAGTGCATAGCCTGAACATTTATTTTTCCCCAAAACACTAAAAAACTTGAAGAGTGATTTAAATCATTGAAAAGTTTAACGTTACAAAAAATGCATGCTAACTTCAAGGGCAACCAAGTAAAATTCACTCCTAGTTCACATTATGTAACTGTAGGTACCTTCCCCCTTCTAGTAGTCAGAAAGCCAATAGTTACCTTTGGCCCAGTTAATCGTTCAGTTCAGTTGCTCAGGTATAGACATTCAGTGGATTTGAGGTCCCCTAGGTCCTGTGGTTTTCAGTTGTCACTGCGGGAGGGCATGTGTCTCACACGTGTCTCCCAGACACCTGACAGTCCTCTGGGGATGTCTCAGGTACCATAATGCATCTCAGATAGCACCAGATGCCTGAATCTCTCAAAGTGCCAGCAGATACCTCTTAGTCACTTGTCATTGCTGGAAAGGTGTCAGACAGTTGGCATGTCTGAAACTGAAGCATCTTTGCTCTTTGTGGTGCACATCATAGGAATTACTACCTTCATTATTCCATGATTCCTCCTCCCATGTAAACAATGAAACATGCCACAAATATTTGATGTTATTTTCTGATTGCCTGTGTATTCCTCAGAAATACCTGAAATATCTTAGGAAGCTTGCAGAAGTCCATACAATGTCTAGTTCCTTTGCATTACCTAGTCCACACAGTGCTGCCACTAAGGTCCTTAGTGTGTTTGGATTTTAAAAATTTGTAGCTTTATGCTTGTATATCCTGGATTTTTATGCTTCTTTTGAAATAATTAGAGGCTTTCCAATACTTATTTTAACCGAAGAGCAAATTCCCAGCATTACCTCAAATGCAGGAGTCCTTCAGGGTCCATGTTGCATTGCATCAAATCTCTCGCAGCTCTTCTAGGCAGGCTGAAACAAAGATGAGTCCTGCAGACACGGAGTCCATGCTACTTGGGGATTTTTTCTGCTGAGGTTTATTTCATTCTCATGTGTAATTCTCTCACTTTGGTTTCAAGGGTGGCTGGATTTGCAGTACACTTGACTGCTCATTGTTTCAGGTCAGCATAGGAAACCATTGTTTTTGTTTGCTAAAATGTTCCTCTGAAGGGGTGCTGACTGTATCACCTAATGTGACAGACCTCCCAAGGTCCTTGCAAGTAGAATATGTGGCCTTGATTATAAGCAGTTACCCCCTTACCTAGTAAAAAATGCATGCTTGGTTTATGTTACATTGATCCATTTTCAAGGAGAAAAGAGAGGGCAAGTTTCCCCAAGGGTTCTCATTTATATATGATTTGGTTTCTTTTTTCATAGAAGGAAATTATGTAATAAATCAATTTTTTGTTGCCTTTCTTAATTACAGATGCAGGTTTGCAGGTATTTCACTTATATGGCTGTTGGGTTTTTGCTATATCAAATCTTTCAATGTGTCATGGACAATTTACTTGAAAACAAAAGATTTCACATATCAAGTTTAGTAACAACAAAATAAGCTGTTGCAAAGAATCAAACAAGCAAAGTGTCATCACCTGCATCGCTTAAATACCCTTCATCTCCTGGGGAAACAGATGGGGTTTGCACTGTGCCTGGAAGGTCACCAGCCTTAGGCTTTGTCAGACCAGCAGAGGAAGCATCTTCTGTTAAAAAAAAATACCCTCCTGCTAGCCTCCACAGAAAACGTGACAGAAGTGGCTGCTTAATCCAGGTACATCCCTTCCTCCGGGCCTGGCAGTCACCACCTGACTTCTCACAAATGGGGGTATCCATATGCTCTAGCTCATACTGAGCAAGGCACTGGCACAGGTGCTTAAATATTCTGCATGGTGCTTGAATGTGTCAGCTGAGGCTCAGGCACAGGAAAAGAGCAGTCCCTCAGACCCAAACCTTGATGTAAATGATGGTGATGTGTCTTGGAGATAGCAAATGGAGAACATTTTCTGCAGAACTGTTCCCCGCAGATCTTGAAAGGCTTTACAAAGGCAATATTTGTATTTATTGTCCTTGTTATACGGACAGGGGCAAAAAGCAAGAGACAGGCCAAGTGATATGCAGTGCCTCACTGTGAGTCACTGACAAGAATAAAACTCAAATTAAAATGCCCCAATGTATTTTGGACTTTGACTTGTGAGGTCTGCATAAAGGCGATGAGTCTGTTAACACTTCCATTCAATCTGCCTGCGTTGCAGTGCCCGGTGGTCTACCAGGATCCTATGCTCTTCTTTGTCTCCTGATCAGTATGTTGTCACGTAATCATCAAAACAAAAGTTTGTGTGAGTTTGTTTGTTTTGAGAAAGATTTCTTTGGTATAACTTAATCTCTGATTATTTGAAAAGAAGCTGTCTTATGTTCATGACCCCCCACAGGTTTTCCAATTAATTATAAAACAGGATTATAGGACCTAGTAGAGGGTCTTAAACAGGCTTCATCTCCTTGTACACTGAAACACTGATTTAATGAAATATTTAATGAAATAATCTCTGTAGTCATTGTTTTGGTATTTGCAGAGTACCACTTTGCTTAATTGTCCCTGATTTCCCACCCATTATGAGATGAGCTCTCCACCAAAGCTACGCAGTGCTCTTAAGAGATGGGCTCGCGTGGGGGTTTCTCTACAAAAAGTCCTGTTAGCTTCTCTGCTTTCTGTTTATTTTGCATTTTTGTTGCATCATGTCACATGTGGGTATCATGTCACATCCAGTGAGCCAACACCAAATGTAGGACAGAGCAAGGCAACTGAGAAGCCAATGGGCTGTCTCATCATTTGTGTGTGTACTCACCTGTATAAATTCAGGCATAGTTAGAAGAGAGTACATCTCCATGTCTTCATTGCTCCTAGGTGCATTATGTGTTACCAAAACTGCTCACAGATGAGCAGGTAGAGTAATGTAGCATGTGCTGGCTGAAACTCAGATGGAGCCAGGGGGAGCGAAAGCGGGGATTTTGGGCTGTATTAGAGGCCTGTGGATATTAGGACACCTTCTGAAGTTATAATTTCCTTGGTGATGCAAACTTATGTCCTGTAGGTCTTTGAAGAAGGGCCTCAAAGCAGTCTTTTCTACCAGCCACAATAAGCTGTACCTTCTTTGCTCTCTCCAGGCTGTAAATGTTGTACCAGTTCAATAAGGTGAAAGGAATCATTGTCTGGTCTAAAATTTTGTCTCCCAAGGTCTTCTGTTGGAAAAGCATGGAACATTTTGGTCTTCCACATGAAGAGGTGCACCTTCTGCTTGGGGAACTGCCTGTGTTTCTTAAGTTACCAGGTCTCATTGCATGCTGGTGGTTATTGATGTAATTTAGTGATAACTCCACTCAAATCAGGAGAGTTCTCAAATATGATGGAGAGTGGCTTAGCAACTTCATCTGCCAGTTCCCTCAGGACCCACAGATTTCATCAGGTCACATGGACTTGTGTACCTTCAGGTTCCTTAGATGGTCTTGTACTTGATCTTCACCTACAGTGGGTGGTTCTTCATTCTCCCAGTCCCTGCATTTGCCTTCTGCGACTTGGGCGGTGCGGCTAGAGCACTTGCCGGTTAAGACTGAGGCAAAAAAGTCCTCAGCCTTCTCCATATCCTGGGTGATCGTCTCCCGTTTCCTTCCTGAGTGGGCCCATATCTTCCTTAGTCTTCCTTTTATCATCGACATACTAATAGAAGTTTTTCTTGTTGCCCCTGACTCCCCTGGCCAGATTTAACTCTATCTGGGCTTTAGCTTTCCTAACCTGATCCCTGGCTGCTTGGACAATTTCTCTGTATTCCTCCCAGGCTACCTGTCGTTGCTCACACCCTCTGTAGGCCTCCTTTTTCTGTTTGAGTGTGTCCAGGAGCTCCTTGTTCATCCATGCAGGCCTGGCTTTTTTGCCGGACTTTTTCTTTGTCGGGATGCATTGCTCCTGAGCTTGGAGGAGGTGGTCCTTGAATATTAGCCAGCTTCCTTGGGCCCCTCTCCCCTCCAGTGCTTTATCCCACTGTACCCTACCAAGCAGATCCCTCAAGAGGCCAAAGTTTGCTCTCCTGAAGTCCAGGGTAGCAAGTTTACTGCGCGCCCTCCTTGCCGCCCTAAGGATCTCAAACTCCACCATCTCATGATCCCTACAGCCAAGGCTGCCCTTGAGCTTCACATTCCCCACTAGCCCCTCCTTGTTGGTGAGAACAAGGTCCAGCATGGCACCTCTCCTCATTGGCTCCTCTATCACTTGGAGAAGGAAGTTGTCATCAACACATTCCAGGAACCTCCTGGATTGCTTGTGCCTCGCTGTGTTGTCCTTCCAACAGATATCGGGGTGGTTGAAGTTCCCCATGAGGACCAGAGCCTGTGAACCTGAGGCTGCTCCTATCTGTCTGTAGAGGGCCTCATCCGCTCGGTCTTCCTGGTCAGGTGGCCTGTAGCAGACTCCCACTGTAACATCACCTGTTCCTGCCCTCCTTTTAATCTTGACCCATAAGCTCTCAGTCAGCTCCTCATCCATCCCCAGGCAGAGCTCCATGCACTCCAGCTGGTCCTTGACATAGAGGGCGACACCCCCTCCTCGTCTCCCCTGCCTGTCCTTCCTGCAGAGTCTGTATCCATCCATTCCAACACTCCAGTCATAGGAGCCATGACTGTCAGACATGGCATTGGCTAAAGCTGATAGTTGTAGGCCTAGATCCAAAATGGCTTGTCAGTTTCGTACCGGGGCAATTCCTACTCCAAATAATGATTCCATCCACCACCCAATTCGTGTTGGGGCTTCTTGCCATCTCTTCTGTACATCCCTTGGTCTATGATCCCACCACTTGTGTGGCATGGGCCCTTCCCTATAAATGGGGCAGAGGGAGAGCACGGCCAGTGTACAGGCTAGCCCAGGGATAGTTGAATGTAGTTGGGAATGTGGGTGGCCATCGGAGCATGCCCATACTAAGTTAGGGGGTGCAAGGATGGTGGATGCCCAGCATGAACCTGGTATGGTAGTAATAGGAGGACAACAGCCTTTCTTACTACAGTCTAAGACAGAGGGTCGTGAGTAACTGGTATTACTGCACAAGCAGCCCTGTGTTAGAGCTCTCTTAACAGGAGGGTATAGCCATAGTAATGGCATCTTATTGATGTCTTTGCATCCATTTTCTACTTGGCAGTTCCAGAAAGGAGATTTCCTCGCTGGAGGTATCTTATCCTCATCCCCATCCCAACTAGGCATATAGGTATATCTAGCCCACATACAGTTGAGAGGACAGTCAAACGAATTTCAATTACATGCGCTGGGACACTCATTATTATCTCTTTCAGGGTGTTTAATACACCATGAGGCGTTTAATGGTTTTGTATATTGTAGAGAATGATTATCAGCACTCCACCAAATATTATATTTAGTAGCACCCCATGAAATGTAGGAGCATGGTACAGTACCATTCACACTCCATCCCGTGGCCTCAATAGGGAGTTGGAGGATATAATTGCATCTTGCATCCCATACTGAGGTCACGTTTATCGCACCTGATGACCAACTATAGACAATATAAGTGTAGCCTTTGCCCTCAGGCCTATAATTGTTATGTTGCTCCCATGTGAGCTCAAGAGCAAGCGATTTGTTAATGTCTTGCACAAAAATTGGTAAGGGGTCTTCTGCTGACTTGGGGGTAGGTAGACAAACCATTACAGAGGTTAGATTCATCATTCAGGCAAATCCTATCATCATTTTCGCTTGCCATGTTGTCATCCAGGTCTTCGCTGTCCACATCGGCCACTATTACCATTACCAGTAGGAGCAGCAGGACAGTCCTCTTCTTCATTGTCCTGTAAGAAAGCACAAAATTGAGCCTCAGTCCTTTGAAACCGGGCCTTGGGGTTAAAAATAAAGCATTATCCACCGAGTACTAATACAGTGGGTCTTTCCGCTCCCATCTAGGGCTTCCCAGGCATATAAGCCTCTTGGTTTTTCCAGGGTCATGGGTACAATGCCAACAGAAGGTAGTTTCATCATGACAGGTTGGCCTACACATGTCCTCAATGGAAACTGGTCCTTTTGATCATCAGGTATGGGGGCATCGCCCGTCAGCAGTCCCGTAGGACAAAATGCTTGAATCTTTGGGCTCTATGTCCAGATGGAGATCGGTGACAAGTACTGGACATAGAGCCGTTGACCGCTACCCTCTGGCTGCGACCATCCAGCCAATTCCTTATTCACCAAACAGTCCACCCATCAAATCCATCTCTCTCCAATTTAGAGAGAAGAATGATCTACCTGTTGGTTCCATTTCGCAGCAGGGATTCCATTCCTTGCATGACCTTTCACCCATCCCACCTTTAGGGGTCATGATTTGCCTATTTCTAACAATTGTTGCCAGTCTCTGGTTCTCCAGACTTTTGTATGGCTCACTTCCCACTGATTGGATTCCCAATGACATATCCACTCTGTGGCACCCTTATAGGTTGCATAGGAATCGGTATAAATGGTGATGGTACCATTCTCCACTGCCAGCAGGAGAGCACGCAATTCTCCCACCTGTGCGCTACCTTCTCCCTCCTCTGTAACAATTTCCCCAGTACCAATTTCCAATGCTGCTGCTTTATATTGCCAATTTGATCCTATTTGGCAGGCAGATTTGATCCTATTTGGTGGGTGAGCCACACTCTTTGTGTATCCGAGCCTGTGGATAGTTCAGGTGCCTCTTTGATCGGGGAAGGTTTATAAGGTTGGCCTAACAAAACCGGATCTCAATTAACAGGTTTTTGGAACTTAGAGACCTTAACCAGGTCCTCTTTCAAGTGCAGTAACTGACTAACTCCTTCTAGGTAGGCATACCACTGTGGCCTTTTGGGCTACCCCCTCGGGAGGGGGTGACCCCTTAAGGATCGAATTTAGAAGAGGGAAAGGGCCTTGCACCATAATATCTTGCGAAGTACGTAATCTCTCTGCTTCCTTAACTGCCCTGGTGAGTGAAAGGAGTCCCTTCTCCCACTCGGAATACCATTGTTCAGTTTCTTTGAACAAGGTGGAAGAGAACAATAAAGGTCTAGCTGGCCCTCGTGGTCCCTTTTGAAACATGCTGGAATAGGAGGCATGTTCTGCAAATCCCCACTCCACCTTTAGTGAATCTTGTGGGTGCAATGAACCTAGCCTCTGATAGGTTTTTAGTTCATCTTTCAAGGTGTTAAGGGCTTCTATATGCTGCGAAGTCCAATCCCATTCCCTATTTTTCCAGAGCAGGTCATGCAGAGGGTGGGCAATCACCGAGAACCCAGGTGTATGCTTCCTCCAATAGCCCAATGTACCTAGCAGCTGCTGTAATTCTGTCTTATTGCCCGGAGTTTGCCCCTTCTCAATAGCTGACAGTGTATCATCAGGTACCACAACTGCACCAGCTATCCACCAAGCTCCTAGGAATTTAATCTCTTGTCCGGGACCTTGACATTTGGAAGGCGGGTTGTCTAGCCCATTCTTAGTTAGCAGATTCCAGATGGCCTCAGCCACTTGCCCTACCTGTTCTTTGTTATCTCCACCAACTAGAATATCATCTATATATTGATATATGTGAACGTCTGATGGCACTTCTACAGTATCAAGAAGTTTAGCTAAGGTATTGTGGGTAACGGTAGGGGAGTGTTTATATCCCTGAGGTAGTCGGATAAAGGTATACTACACTCCTTCCCAAGTGAAGGCTGTCATGTTAAAAGTGTAAGTCTGATATGTGGCTGAGGGAAGCCCTCCCATTGAGTCACAAGGTTTCAGAAAGGACCCCCTTGCTTTCTAAACTGCTTCTCAGAGTCTAGGTGCAGCTAGGTCCAGTCTTAGTCCCAGACTTGGTCAGCGGTTTATGTCTAAAGGATTATGTACGTAGCCGCTTATCAGAGTCAAAGTTTGCCTGTTTCAGAGCCCTGCCAAGGACTTTCACTGAGACAGTTTCACAAAGTTGAAAAAGATAAGTGATTTATTAAGGTGACAGATATAAACACACTTACTGCAGAAATCAAGCTTGAGTTAATAGGTCAGCACTTTTGTTAACAATATTTTCCCAGGTAACATCCGACATAGTTGGAGGCGTGAGTCTTACCAAAGAGGCGTCCCTGCTTGGGGAGGGGAGAGGTCCAGGCCTGTCAACCCATCCAGTAGTTGGAATTCTCATCCTTAAAATGGAGGATTCTAAACGCCAGATTTATACTTTTGGCAAGGTGGTGATACCGAAAAGCCAGTTAAAATACACTCTCTAAGACTTAATTTGAAGTTTTAGAAAGCAGGCATTCTATATTACAGCGCTGGGTGCACGAGGGATCGTTCCACCTATCGTGCACACCCAAGCTTCTTTAGGTTACATCTTAAATGTATCTCATACATATTCATGAACAGGTAAATCTTTCCCCAAAATAGGTGGTATCTTTCAAGAACTAATTATCATAAAGTTCACTCCTCCTTGCGCAGGCGCAGTCTTATCTGGTGGTCTTCTTCGGGGGTCTTCTGGATGAAGGCTGGCAGTCTTCCTCGTTGTCAACTCTTCACCTTTCCCAAATTGTAGCATTGTCAAACCACAATGCTGGTTTCTTCTGGTTATCTTGCTTGTTAGCTCCCCTATCTGTCATATATCACATAGTCTTTGACCTCGGTTTAGTCATTCGGGTGATAA
>VFFE01008611.1:185101-198867 GCA_008921705.1 Burhinus oedicnemus | reverse complement strand
CCCCATACCCGTTTGCCCCCAGACCTCCTCTGCGCACCCCAATACCCCTATCCCTACCCAGCTCCCCCCAGCCAAACCCCCATGACCCTCCACCCAACTCCCCAGGGCTTCCTCTGAGCCCCAACACCAGCCCCCAGCCCCACCTGAAGCAGGCCAAGGCTGAGCCCAGCCTGGCGCCCCGCCTGCGCCAGCATCACACCACCGCCACTCTCTCCACCGTCCCGGAAGGCCTCCCGGGACACCCCGCCTCTTCTGGGTGAGACGCCCGGGGCACCCCGTCCTGCCGCGGCGGTCGCCGCCTTTGGTTCCGCCGTCCCCGGGAGCGGCGAGACGTGGGGGCCGGGCTCAGTTTCCAAACGGGCGTTTATTAAATTAGAAACAAACACGAAAAATACCGGTAAAGCTTCGCCGGGCAGCTGTCAGCCTCCCCGCCACGGCGAGCGGGGCACAGGGCTGTGGGGCGAAGGGGAACCCCAGTGTCCTGGGGAGAGTGTGGCATCCCCATGCCCCAGCTCTGCCAGCCAGAGCTCTGGGGAGAGCGATGTGAACACGGGGTGGGCTTTGGTTAAAATGAAGGCTGTCCCAGGGAGCCCCTGGTCCCAAGGTTGTGCCCACGCCAGCGATGTTGCAGCCTGGCAGTCCTCCCTGCATGAGCCTAGCAGAGACTCCAGGTCATGGGGATTACACAGATGGGGTACATGCAAGCTCATTTTTCCTTTGTCCCCTGCCCCTCTCACCTCTCTGACCCACCCACAGGGCCCCTGAGGCTGCAGCAGGGATGGGCACTGCTCCAGATCACCCCCAAACACCCTCCTGAAGGTCCAGCCCAACTTCCATTTGATGCCCTCTGCTGCTTCCCCTCTTCCTAGGGACTAAGCCAGGGCTCCTGCCCATCCTCCAGCACCTGATCATGCTGCCAGCAGACCCCTGCCCAAAGCCGTCTCCTGGATGGGATCCACTCCACACATGCCCTGATTTTTTGGCAATTTCCACCTTCTCTCAGATCCACAGCACACATTGGCTCTGGAGGCTCCTGCTGGGAGGGCTGTCCCTGTGCTCCTGCAGAGAGCCCCATGTCCCCTTCCATGGGGCAGACATGTCTCTAAGCCCCAGGAGCCATGGCAACAGCCAGTTCCCTGCCAGCCTCAGATTTCTTGGGGACTGGCTTGCCCTAAAGGAGTGGGAGGGCAAGTCCAGGCCTCCCCAAGCTGCCTGAAGTGGGGCTGGCCCCACAGAGCTGGTGCCCAGCAAGTCTTGGCCTCTCCCAGGGCTTTTAACACAGCCCCGGCATGGGAGCTGCACTCTGGCTGAGAGGTGGGTCACCCTCTCCTTCCACGGTCCGAGGTGTCCCTGTCCCTGGTCACCCTCACAGCCCCCAAAGCCCTGCCGCAACCCAGGCAGCCCCACGCTGCTGAGTGCAGCCTCCCTGCTGCCAGGGGCCTCATCCAGCAGGATGAGGGCCAGAGGGTGGGGGGAAGAACAGCACAGCACCTCCAATCCTCTGCACAAGCCTCCTCTGCACTCCCAGCAACAATAAATACTAATAAATACAAATTCTTCCTCATGTTCTGCTCCCAACCTCGGGACCGGTGTGGGCAGCCTCGCCCAGAGCCCCCAGCCCAACTCTTTACTCCCCCCGGCTCCAGCCACATTTCTGAGCTGGGAGCAGTGCTGGCAGAAGGCTTGGGCATGTCCCTGGAGCATTGGGGCTGCTCCCCAGCCCCTGCCCCTCCTGGTGAAGCCCCTTCAGTGATCCCAGCCCTGCCGCAGGGCACGGGCACGGTGTCTGTGCTGCTCAGGAAGATGGGGGCACACAGGGAGTGCGATACTTCAAGGTGGTGCTTGCTCACTGGCCCTTTACTCATCTCTCCCTGAGGTGCTGGGCTAGAGGCTCCCCGGTGGTCCTGGGGGATGGAGAAGGTCAGCCGAGGGGTGAGTAGCAGGGGTTCCTCGGCATCTCTGTAAAGGATTTCAGTTCATAGGGGATCCCTGAGTTGACCTCGATTGACTTGCGTGAGAAAAGCAGACGGATGTCGTCATGAAGGTAGATCTTCCCCGACTTGGAGCTGTGAAACCTGAGTGGAGACAAGAGCAGGGCAGAGGGACCTCAGGCTCCCAGGCAAGGGCAGGACAGCCTCAGCAGGGGGCACGACCCCCTTGCCTCTGGTCAAGGTTTCCTTCAGAGGGACAGAGACTGCTGCCCTCATGCAGGGCGGCAGCTCTGACCTCCCCAAAAAAGCAGCCGGTCCCTGCTCCTCCCCAGGGCGAGGGGGTCAAGTTGCCATCCTCCCACTCTGGCAGGAGGGCCTGCAGGTTTGGGGGAGGCAGGGACACATGGGAGAGGAGCCCAGAGGTGACCCTGGGGCAGGTGCCCATCCCTCCTGGTGTGCCCTACCTTAGGTGCATCAGGTAGCAGAGGACCCTGTGGGGTGGGCTGGTGCCCAGTGGGTTGCTGGGGGCCACAGTGACCCTTTCCTCCTCCCCCACAGGCACCAGGAAGATGCGGTGGCGTAGGAAGGTCATGTGGTTGGCTGGCATGTCCTGGAAGTCGTACATCACCAAGAACATCTTCACCACAGTCTTGTTGGGGTTAAATAAGGTCTGGGGGTAGAGGGGTAGGGGGTGAGACTGGGAAGGGCACAGGAATGGATCCATAGGGCAGGGCTGGGGCATCTAAGGGTAGTGTCAGTGGGCCTAAGGGCCCAGAAAGTCCCACACCAGTCCCAGAGGGTTTAGCCTGAGACCCACAGGGCAGTCCTTTCCATGCACCTCCACTCCCATGCTTCCATTCTATCCCCATTGCATGTACACACTCTCCTGCCAAGACCCTTGTCCCTTTCCACCAACCTCTTCCTTCCCTGCATCTCCCATCACTTTGTTTCCCTGCCAGCACCCTGGGGACCCTGTGCTCCCCTCTGCTGTGCTTTCTTGGCAGCCATGTACCCCCTCTGCACAGAGCTTTCTGGCTGCTGGCCCTGCCAAAAAACATAATGGAGTGTATCCACCTTGGGGAGCAACTGGAGCCCACCCAGCCCCCTTCCCACAGTGCTGCCAGAGGCCAGGGGACGACTCACCACTTGGATGGTTCCAGCTTTGGGGACACTGTAACCCTTCTTTCCCAAGGCCTCCAAGTCAATCGCTCCCTGGGGCAAAAGAAAGCATGTGAGAGAGGGAGAAAGCCCATGGAGAGCCCAGCTGGGACCTGGCACAGGGCCACAGGCCCTTCTCACCAGGAACGCCTGGCACAAGGCAGCAAGATGACACCCAGCTCAGTCCCTCTCCAGACAGAAGGATGAACAAGCAGCAACACAGAGGTGACAGCAAAGCAGCAGCCATGAGATGGCTGGGCAGCAGGCTGCCTGTTTATACACTTGCAAGGGTTCCTGCTTCTTTCCCTCTTTGCTTTGTGGGTTAAATATTGCTCCCGGCACAGCTAGCGGTCTCCTCAGGTAGGTGGTTGCTTCAGCCACACTCTCCGGAGAGGGGCAGCCCCCGAGGATGTGCAGTGCCTGGGTACAGCCCCCACTCACCTCTCCCATGGGCCCAGCCCTCCCTCGTCTGCGTACCAGGAAAGGCAAGGGCGTGCTATGTTCGGAGATGTCGAAGTAGGTGACATCAACAGGCAGGGTGGCATGCTGGGGGCAGTAGGAGCCACTGGCACCAATCTCTGCTGTGAACCCCTCAATCCTCCCCGATGGTGCAAAGCGCCCTTTCAGGATGGACTCCTGAGAGAGGAGGGAAGTGTTAGGGACCTTCAAACACCAGTCCTGCCCCTCGCCTCTAAGCTGCAGGTGAGACCACCCCCATCTCCATCGCTTGCCCTCACATATCTCCCGGCTCTCTGGAGACTGTCCGTGAGTGGCCCCAGCTGCTCGCTCCAAGACAGAACTATCCTGAATTGGTGGGCTGAAACCAGCCATCTAACACAGAGAAGCAGCGAGAGTGCCTCAGCTCAGCCACTCAGCTCCACAGCGGCCATCTCAGCAGGGTCTGGGGTCCTAGCACATCACCCAAAGATCTGCTGGCCGAGCCATTACACTGGCAGATGGTGGCTGCGTGAACAGCCACTGCACACCAAGCCCTGGGGGACAATCAGCCCAGCCCCACACTGGGGCTCCCATCGGGCTCATCCTCTCACGCCTGTTGCGAGCCCAGCCCGGAGCCCGCAGGACCCACCTCCCTCCCTGGCAGGTGGGTGCCGTTACCTCAAAGTTGCCCAGCAGAGCATGGCTGATGGTGGTGGTGGCCCAGGGAGTTGTGGAGGACCTGGTACCCCTCTGGAGACTGCTCCAGAGATATCGCCTTTGAGAGAGGAGAGATCAGTGTCAAACCAGCGAGCACGCAGCCCTGGGCTGCCCATGTCCCTGGGGGTGTGGATCCCTCTCCAGGTCCCTCCATCCCTTTCTTTGGTGGAGGTTGAATCTGCTTTCCTACCCCCCAGGGGCAGAATAAAACTCCCTCTGCCCCACAGCCTGGGGTCTTGTGGAGGAGAGATGCCTGGGGTCTTGTGGAGGAGAGATGCCTGGGGCAGGGAAGGGAAGAGAATTCATCCCAACCTGACCCTCCCATGGAGCTGCAGGGTGCTGGTGTGGCCGAGCACCCCAGGCCCCCATGGCTGGCCCTCAGGGCTGCCAAGACACTCACGATTTGAGGCGTAGCCTGCTCTTCAGCCTCCTCCCAACTGCAGTGCAATCCACAGAGCTCTGCAGGGGGCACGAAATTGAGAACCATGTTAGTGCAGCAATTGGGGACTGTGCACCCCCAGGAGGTGCCATCGCCCCTTGCCCTGCCCCACAGCCCCATGAGGGTCCCAGCAGGTCAGACAGGTCATCAGTGGCCTCCGTGGGGGGAACCAGCAGGGCAGTGCGAGGGCTGGGGTGGGGACATGGGGCTGCCAAAACTGAGACTTGGCTGCAAGGGCAGGTCTTTACCCTCCCAAAGTGGTTCTGCTGGGGAAGGGGGTGTTGGTACCCAGCCTGAGGGTGCAGTGCACAGCTCCCACCCTGCAAAGCAGGTCTCAGGGCCAGCCCCAGTGAACAAGACACCCCCAGACAGAGCCATGCACCAACACCCCCTTGCACCTCCCAGGGAAGAAAAGTCCCATCCCCAGGCAATTCTTGCAAAGTCCTTGGTAATGCCGCCAGGCAGAGGGGTGTGCTGCCCGCTCCTGCCCACAGCCAGGCTCCTACAGCTGTAGGGCAGGGGGTTAAAGCCAGGGCCACACTACAGCTTCCTTTTAAAGATGTCCCCTTTTCAGGGGGAACACCTTCCCTTCTGGAAGCCACACAAAAGGATGATGGAGCTGGCTGCCTCACACCAGTGCTGTGGCACTGGGACAGAACAGGGCGCTGTGCCATGACGGACCATGTGCCCATGAGGATCACGTTTTGCTCACGAGGACAGCCCTGAGCTCTGGGTGTCCCCGGGCCATTCCCTGTGTCCCCCTGCGAGCGACGCTCACCTTGGCTATGGGAAGCAGGTGATTCCAGAAAGGTGCTCCCTTGCCATCGGTGCTGTGGCATGCCATGGGCACTGGATGGCATGGCAGGGCCCTCTTCTTCCTCACTGGCAGGGACAGGCTCTCATCCTCAGAGCAGGAGTCGGCCACAACCTCACCAGCGGGCATCAGCTTCCTTTTGGCCGGGCAGTTGCTGCCGCTGAGCCAGCTGCTCCCACAGGGCGTCTTCTCCAGGGAGCTCAGGTTTCTGGGCTCAGGGCTGAGCTCTGTCTGCAGAGCTGGGGGCTCCTTGCACCCATTGGCCACCACTGGCCACTCCTCTTCTCCACTAGCCCTGCTGCTGTGAGCCAGGCTGCTCCCTGGCTTCTCTCTCTTCCCACCAGAGTCCAAGTGGGGGGCTTGTGCAATATTGTGCAAATCAAGGTAAAGTAGGTTGTGGCCACTCGCCTGTTCCCTGTTATCCCTGTAGTCTGTGGGCTGATCACCTGGCGAGACAGGGCAACTGTGTCTCATGTGCAAAGTACTGCAAGCAATGTGCCAGGAGGAGGAGGAGACATCCTGTGACTTGTCCTCTCTGCTGGCCTTGGGGCTGTGGCTAGGGCTGCCCTCACACCCGTGCTCCACCACCTGCAGCCCGCTGTGGGAGAAGTGCTGGGCAGAGCCACACAGGGATAGTTCTTCCACCAGCAGGCCATCCTCAAAGGTATCATCATCGTCTAGGGTAGCCTGCCCAGACCCCACATCACGCTTGCCATCCACCCCCCTGCCACCCCAGTGAGTTCGTTTGGGATCTTGCCCCCCCCTCCAGAGTTCGCTGCTTGGGGTAACCCCTCTGGATGGCCAGCCGGCTGCCTGCCCACTGCTCTGTGCTCTCGGAGGAGCTGGAGAGATGGGAGAAGATGGACACCTGGTAAACCTTCTGGCGCTTGATCTCTGTCTCATTGTAGCCCATGAGGATGCCGCGGTGGGTGCAGCACTGCGAGGAAGGCTCCAAGGGCGCCTCTCCACTGGGCTGGGACAGGCTGGGGTCTGTGCTGCACTCTGGGGGCAGGGATGTCTCTGCATGGATGTGCTGCATGGAGACTTACTTGCCCGGACTTCGAGTGGAGCTAAAGTCAGAACAGCCCATGAAGCAGCAGAAGAGGGACCGTAAAGTGCCACAGGTCACAGTGCGAGGACAAGGGGTCAGAACTGGACACCCCCTCTCACTCAGGATGTCCGGGTGAGCCCTCCGCTATGGGGTGCACTACAGTGCAGCATCTGGAAAGAGAGAGCAGGAAGATCAGCTCAGGTTCCCCATCCTCGTCCAACCTTTTGGCTACAAAGGACCTGCTGGGACGCAGGCAGCTCCCCGTACAGCCCCACTCAGACCTTCCTCTCTGGGGACGGAAAGAGAAACCAGGCTGGTGTGGTTCTCCAGGGAACCTGTGAGAAGATTCTTGATGGAAAGTGAGCATCCTGTGATCACTCCAAGTCTCAATGATCTGTGTGTGGCCTGTAGGTAACTTATGTAAGTGTTGCACTGGAAAGGTTACTTGCGGTCAACACGGTAAGAGAGTAAACAAGAATGGAGGAGGCTGCAGTGAAGGCGGAACTTGAAGCAGGATGTAGGCGGACAAAGCATCCGCTTGGACTTGTACTTTGAGCCAATCAAGAGTAGCCTTAGGCACGTGCTTGATGATGTAAACCAATCAGTAAGTTGTTGGCGCGTTATCTTGAACAGCACAACGTATATTAACTGAGCTATCTGTGCAATAAAGCGGCATTAACTTGATCATATTGGTCGTTGTGTAATGTCCGTGCCTTCTGCGTCAACAGGAACCCTGTGGCATCACCTACCTGCAGGATCAGCACTTCCTTCCTGGCCTGGGCACGGAGAGGAATTTCCAGCTGGGCTGGAGGCTACTGGGGACAAGTCTGGACAAGTGGGGAGAAAGGGGCTTGCCCTCTGCCAGGGACTTGACATGCCTGTGCTGTTCTGGAATGCAGGAGTCAAGCAGGTCAGACCAGTCCCAGGGGCTCAGGCCTGTAATCACCCCTTTGGGCAACAGCAACAAGATCTCTCAGTGCTTGCCAAGACCTGCCCTGGCTGCATGTGCTGAATGAGGCAGGGCTGACACCCTACACTGTCAGCCTCACAGCAGGGATGGGAACCTGACCTAACATCACAGTTAGCTCTGCCAGCTTGGACCAGAGACCTCCACCACCTCAATTAGCAGCTGGGTGGTACTAGGGGCTGCAGAGTCCACCATGGGCTCTTGCACCATCCACCCACTCCTGCCTGCCCTGAGGGCCTGACCTCCTTGCTGCATGGGGCCTCACTTTTGATTTTCAGCCCAGTTTCAGAGCTGTGAGATTCTTGGCCACAAGTTTTTCTGGCATGATAAATACTGAAATGACTGTGAGAGACGAGGAAATGCAGGAAAAGCCACTGGCAGGCTGAGGAGCTCCAGAGCCTGACAAACAGCCCGTGCCTGGCAGCTCTGCCCTTTGCCTGTCCCTACAGCTCTGCCTGCTCCTGCGGAACAAAGGCTTAGGAGCAGGTGTGCAATAGGGGAAGCGGTTCTCCAAGTGGGTCAAGGCCATCTGGAGAGCAAGGCTGCATGTAGTTTTTTGACCCCTGTCGTGATGGGGATGGGAAGGTGGCAGATCAGGGTGGTTGAGCCCAGGGATTTTGTTTAAAATGAGTGATGACAGGTATAACCATGCACCAGCACGTGCTGGGGGCTGACTGACTGGAAAGCAGCTTGGCAGAAAAGGACCTGGGGGTCCTGGTGGACACCAAGTTGACCATGAGCCAGCAATGTGCCCTTGCCACAAAGAAGGCCAACAGTATCCTGGGCTGCATTCAACAAAATATTGCCAGCAGGTCGTGGGAGGTGATCCTTCCCCTCTACTCAGCACTGGTGAGGCCACACCTGAGAGTGTGCAGCAAAGGGCCACTAAGATAATTAAGGGATTGAAGCATCTCTCCTATGAGGAAAGGCTGGGAGAGCTGGGACTGTTCAGCCTGGAGATCTGAAGGCTTAGGGGGGGAACTTATTGATGTATATAAATACTTGAAGGGAGGGTGCAAAGATGAAGCCAAGCTCTTTCCAGTGGTGTCCAGTGACAGGACCAGAGGCAATTGGGCACAAACTGGAACACAGGAGGTTCTGTCTGAACATCAGGAAACACTTTTTTAGTGTGAGGGTGACCAAGCACTGGAACAGGTTGCCCAGAGAGGTTGTGGAGTCTCCATCCATTCAAAAGCCACCTGGACACAGTCCTGGGCAATGGCTCTAGGTGGCCCTGCTTGAGCAGAGGGGTTGGACAAGATGACCTCTTGGTCCCTGCCAACCTCAACCCCTCTGTGATTCTGTGTAACCTGCCACACTGCAGCCTGTCCTGACTGCCCCCCCCACACTCACCCCTCTGCAGCAGAACCCCACTCTGCTGTGGATTAACTTCCCAGTCCCACAGCAGGTGGTCATTGGCACGACTAGCTGAAGACACCTGCCAGCCAGGCACCTCCTGGAAGTGGTGTGGCTGCCATGGAATGGCTCCCACCATCATGGCATGCCTCTGAACCTCTGCACTGTCCTCTCCAGCTCTTCAGTTTGCACAGCGGCTCTGAGGGGAAGGAAAGGGGGAGACACAGGGCTGGAGTGACTCAGATGCTTACCAGAAGAAGGGCAGGAGGGTACTGCCTGCCTGTGGAGTCGTACAGGCAGAGAAGGCAGCATTGAGGCTTAGCCTCTCCCAACCTCCCAAACCCAAAGGCTACATTCATCTAGGCCATCTCAGGCAGTGTTATCACCTTGATTTCCATTTAAACTACAAATACTTTAAGCTAAGCTGTGAACTCTCATACCTTGCTCATATTTTACTCCCCTTTTGCATGCCTTCCTGTATGAAAACCTGTGCATACGAACAGATCCCTACTGCTTTTTGGTGACCATTTCATGGCTTGCTTTCCAAGACACTGCAGACCACCAGCAACCTCTGGGCTTCCAGCCAGCCACTGGTCTCATGTCCACCTCCCGCCCCTTTCACCCACAGCACAGGATGCTTTCTGGCCCTGCGGACAAGGAGAAGAGCTTGCAATTGTTTTCTTCCAATAAGAGATGCCCAGCAGGGAAGACAGAAACTGGGAGACTGACAGTGACAGCTCTGAGCCATGATGGCCCCCCACCAGCTTCCCCCAGTGCAAAGACAGCATGTGCACAGCACTCACCTGCTCAGAGGTGCCCTTGATGTACAAAGGAGATTTGCAGATGCAACACAGCTCCCCTGCAGTCATAATCCACCAGCACTGCAGCTTTGATGCCTGGAAGGGGACAAAGAGAGTCAGTCCGGGCACCAGCTCATGGTGCAACATCTTCAGAGTGGGCAGGAGCCCTTGGGCACCTCCACCCTCAACCCATCTGTCGTAGGGGCAGCCTGTGAGCCTTGTTGGACCAGGAACCTCCAGGTAAATGAGGAAACGCTGCCCATCCCTGGGGACCATGCCCTCCCCATCTCCCTCTCCATTCAGGCCTCGGCCGGGGGCTCACTGCAGTGTCTGTCCAGAGGAAAGCCGCCATCTGTCCTGCTGGGCATCCTGACCACGAGCGCTGCTCTGAATCTGGAAACAGCAGGGCCAAGCAGATGAACAAAATTCCTGAAGGGATGCTCAGAGGCACCAAACACCCAAGTGTACCCCCTTTCTGGCATCCTGCAAGTTCTGCATCCTGTCATCTTGCAGGTGGGAAGCCAGCTTCAGCAGGTCACTCACTGTGCTTGCCACCTGACCTTGCCTGCCCCAGGAAATGGGCTATTCTTTCATACCATTTCCAATAAGATTTGTAATTAACAGGCACTTGTGGCCAGTCCCTGAGAGCCAGCTAGCCCAAAAGCCACCACCAGCAGTGCTGGGGAAGGGCACCGCCAGCAACCAGCCAGAACAGAGATGCAACATGTGAACTCCCAAGGAGCACTCACAGGGCAAATCAACACCATAGCATAACAAACCTCTGGTCCAAAGCCTCAACAAAAGCTCTTTGTAAAGATCAGCTTCTCCTGGCACCCCACATGGGGCCTACACAGAGGCAGGTAGAAAAGCAGGTGAATGCCCGCAGCTGTGGGCAGACACCGAAGTGTTAACATGCTGTGTTCTGCCTGCCTGGAAGGTGGAGAGCTCTTCCACCAGGCTGCTGCTTCCCTCCTCCATCCCTGGGGGAGATTTGTACCATGACTTGTGTGGCACAGTCAACCGCTGGGAAGCAAAATCAGCAACAGACGGCAAGAGTCAGCATGGTGCGGCAGGAGAAAGCCATATCCTTCCTACACATGTCCGTGCTGGGACAAATATGCAGTTTCCTTTATTTCTCCTTCCCACATCCCTCTGCAATCACAGCCCTTCCTGAATCCTCATGCAGGCAGGCTGAGCCCTTTGCTCCCCAGCGGCAGCTGCCTTTCAGGAAAATGGGTCCATCAGGAGAGGCTGACATGCTGACACCACAAATCCATCCCAGCCAAGACCTCAATGCCAGTCACCAGGTGATGCCAGCACTAGCCAGTAGTGCACACGCCTAGCACAAGGGGCTGCACCTCATTTTGCCAACCCAGATACTGTTGCCCGAAGCATTGTGCTGGGAAATGCCAGGATTCCCCACCCCAAAGGTGTCTCCAAGTACACCTTGGGATCCTTGTACATCCTCCCAGAAGGCTGGAGCACAGCACTGCTCCTCACGCTCTTGCAAGGTACCGTGGTCAAGGGAGGTTCCCTCCCCCCTTCCCCTAGCCTTTAGGGTTTCTCTTCGCTGTGTTTAGCTCTGCCTCCCAGGGCAGCTCCTCCCCACTGAGAGTCCAGCCAGCTCACAGCAGGGCTCAGCCTCTTACAGCACCCAGTGGGGGCCCACCATCCCCCTATAGAGCCAGAGAGCAACATGGGGACCAGGGACTCCTGCACCCACAGCAGGGATGGGGAGACAGCACCTGGTCACCTCTAACTTCTCCTCCCCCTGAGCCAGGCATCTCTGGAGCCCTGCTTCTGGCCACCTGGATGGGACAGAGCCAGGCCCAGGTCCTCACCAGCTCAGCTGAGCAGTACAGGTACCATTCCCTGGACACAGTACATGGGGCTCCATGTGCCCAAGCCAAGGATTCGGTGTTTCAGCCTGTGCTGGTGCTCTAAGATAGGACTTAAAGGGCTTTGCCTGTGTGGGGAGCTCCTCCTGCTCTCTGCCCTGCTCCTGCCAAGCTCCCAGGCACCCTTGACGGTCAGAGGGCAGGAGGGGGCCTGTGGTTTTGCCAGGGTCTCCCAGCACCTGGGTCCAGAGCTATGCCAGGCATGGCTTTCCTCTCTTCCTCAGCCCAGCAAGGCCTGGGGAAGGGCACTACACTTCAACTGCCATGATACACCCGGTGCCAAAGGACCTGCAGGGAGGGAGCATGTCCCAGGTGCTGGGGCAGAGACACTGCCTTCCCCAGGGACACTGAGCCACCAGACCCAGGTGACACAGGCAGGCCTGGGGGGGATCGGGGACTTGGCTTACCTGCTGGTTTCATTCCTATTAGCACATCCATGGGGGACCCAGGATTAATAGACCATGGTCTCAGTCTGGTGGCGACAGAGCAGGATGGCAGGTGAGGAAGGGTCCCTGGCTGGGCAATGCAGCAGCTGTACTGCATGCCAGACTGCAGCCTGCAAAAGGATCTGTTGCTGTTTTAACTGTACTGTACCAGCCAGAAAGGAAGCAGGATGGGTGCGGGGGCAGCTCTGCCAGCCAAGGGGCAGGACAGGCAGAGCCCTTGGAAAGGGGAGCCTGGCAGGGCTGGCAGCATGGCACTGCTGCAAGGAAGACAGCAAGAGCTGTACCCAAAGGGGCCACACTTGCCCAGCAGGGATCCATGCAGCTTCCCAGAGCAGCACTGCCAGCCAGTCAAGGGGACACACAAATGGGGAACAAGAGACTTTGGTCTGGGCATTGCTGCCTGGGGGCTGGCAGGGCTGAGAGGGGTCCTTGCATCATTTAGACCACAAAAAACCCCAAACCAACCCCAAAATGGCTTTTGCTTCCTTCCTCCCTCCTGCTCCCTCTCCTGGGAAGTGATAAGGAGACCTTCACAGCCTCACTGAGGGTGAAGCAGGAACCACACAGCCAGGAAAGAGAGGGACTGTTGTTACAATAATCATCCTCAGTATGAGCAGAGCACAAGCAAGAGAAGAGGCAACAGAAACTACTGAAAACGGACTGCCTGGAGGATAAGTCGCAGCTCCATCAGTCCTATCTGAACCCAAGGAGAAGGAAGGAAATCTAGCCAGGGGAAGTGCAAACCCGCAAGCTCCCTGGCACAGGCTAAGAGTAGAGCTTGAGAAGCACCTGCAGGCAGAAAGTTTCCATGAAACCCTTGAAGGACAGTGACCCCAGCAGCGATGCTGCTACCAGAGAAGGGTTTCTCCACAGCTTGAGAGATCAGGTGTACCACCATCAGGAGAGAGATGTGTGAGGCACCTCAATAAAAAATAAAAGACGGGTCATTGTCATAGGCGACTCGCTTCTGAAGGGAACGGAAGGCCCGATATGTAGACCGGACCCGCTATATAGGGAAGCCTGCTGCCTCCCTGGGGCCTGGGTTAATGATATAAAGAAGAAACTTCCATCCCTAGTACGGCCCTCAGGTTATTATCCCCTTCTGGCCTTTCGGGTAGGCAGTGATGAAGTAGGGAGGAGAAGTCCAAGGGCAATGAAGAGAGATTTCAGGGCCTTGGGATGACTGGTCAAGGGATCCGGAGCACAAGTCATGTTCTCCTCTATCCCTCCAGTTGTGGGGAATGATGAGGGGGTAAACAGGAAGAGCCAGCCTGGCTCCGAGACTGGTGCTACCAGCAGGACTTTGGGTTCTTTGACCATGGCTGGATTTACAGGACACCAGGCCTGCTGGTAACAGATGGGAAGAGCCTCTCTCGCAGGGGGAAAAGGGTTCTAGGACAAGAGTTAGCAGGACTCATTGAGACAGCTTTAAACTAGATTCAAAGGGGGATGGGGATGTAACTGGGCTCGCTAGAAAGGCACCCAGGTGCAGTAGCCCAGCACTTGTGGGGCAGCATGCTAGTATTTTTGAGAATCAGAAGGCCTACCACCCCTCAAGGGCAAAAGCTACACGTTCATCTGCCCCTCTGAAATGCTTATACACCAATGCACGCAGCATGGGGAACAAACAGGAAGAACTAGAGATCTGTGTGCGGTCGCAGGGCCATGATCTCATTGCAATTACTGAGACATGGTGGGATAGCTCACATGACTGGAACGCTGTCATGGATGGCTATGTCCTCTTTAGGAAA
>VFFE01008611.1:169769-182292 GCA_008921705.1 Burhinus oedicnemus | reverse complement strand
AGGCTGAGGGCTTGTGTCTTTTTCCCAACAGCCTTGTCAATGCCCCCTTCCCTAGACAGGGATCCTGGCTGCTTGGCTTCCCTACCCTCTATTTCCAAGCTACTGGCCCCGTTATCCCAGCATCGAAGTAGCCAGGTGACAATGTGTTCGCCTGGAAGTCGGCTGAAATATTTTCATATATTTCGCAACTCACGCCGGGACAGGGATCGTGTGATTTTCTCTGGTTCTGTCTCTTCCTCCTGTTCTCGGAGTGGCCCTGGCTCATTGTCATCCCTTACTAAGCGAACTGATTTCTTGGTGTATTTCTTCTTCTGTATGGGAGCAACCGATACTGGTGCAGGCTGGTTCTCTGGTTCAGCTGCAGTGACTGCCACTGGGGTTTGAGTAGCTGCATTGCCTGCCACCGGGGTTGGAGTAGCAACAGTGCCTGTTGCAGGGGCTGGAGTGGCCTCGGTGCCTGCTGGTCTAGTTTCCCCCTCTTTCCCCTGAGGGTGCTGCACAATATCGAGCAGTGTTTGGTAGATCCTGGCTAGGGCCCAGCACAGTGCGGTAAGTTGTGCCTCTGGAGTAGCCACAGCATTTTCCTTTCAAATATTCTATCACTTTATCAGGATCCTGTAGTTGTTCGGGGGTGAAGTCCCAAACCATGGGAGGTGAGAAGTTCTCTAGATACCTGCCCATCTTCTCCCACATGCCATGCCACCCATGACTATCCAGCCTCGGGGCAGGTCTGTGGGGGCTAGTCTTAAACAATTGTTTAACCCTAAACAAGACCTGAAACACATTCAGGAGACATAGCAATAGGAACATGCTGGTTTGAGCATCCCAAGGATATTCAAAACTCTCAAAAGCTGTCATACCTGGCCAGAAGGAGAAAAGGGAGGCAAAAAGAGGTGGGGAAAGTATCCCCCCCTGTTTCCCCCATAGATTGGGTGTGATTACTAATAAATTCTGAGAGGCGGTGCTTAAGGTATGGGCAGGACAGCAATACTGCATAAACTCCCCAACATAATCGCCTAAACAGTGATGTTATCGTATCATAAGTTGATATTGCACAGGACAGCAAAATCATAATCCTGATCCCTCTGCCAGAGGTGATAAACAGCATCACAGGGAGCACATAGAGCAGATAAGAGTTTACATAACACAGCCATGTGAACAAACGAAGCAGCATTGTGACCAGCGACTATTTAACTAATATAATAAATGCATATAACAAATGCGTACTAACAAGCTCTGGTCGGATCCGTTGTTATCTCATCCCTTCGTGCCCCACGTTGGGAGCCAAAAAGGACTGTCGTGGTTTGGCCTCAGCTGGCACCAAAGAACCATGCGGCCGTTTGCTCAACCCCACCACGGCAGTGGGGGAGAATCGGAAGAAAAAGGCAAAACCCGTGGGTTGAGATAAAGGCAGTTTAACAGAACAGCAAAGGAAAGAGGAAAACAACACCACTAACACTGCTGGAGAAATGTACAAACATGGTTACTGTACCAGCGCTCACCGGACCCCGGGATGCCCCAGCCTGCTCCCAAGCCTCAACTTCCTCCCCCTCCCCTGGCCAGCATCCCCCTATAGACTGGGCATGGCTCACATGGTATAGAATACCTGTGTCCCGTGCCAGAAAATTAACCCTATCCCCACCGGAACCAGGACAAGGGTAAAGTTCCTTCTACTTATCATGCCACCGATGCTACCTGGAGCAAGTGAGTTGCCTTAATCACACAGCGAGCAGGAACAGGAAACCCCAAACATCCAGGAATCTTAGAAGTGATCACACACTGGCCAGAAGGCAAAGACTTTGGAATGCCACCAGAAGACGTGGTGACACGTGCTGAGGAAGCCCCACTGTATAATGAACTCCCAGATAATGAGAAACAGTATGCCCTGTTTACTGATGGATCTTGTCATATTGTAGGAAAACATTGAAGGTAGAAAGCTGCTGTGCGGAGTCCTACATGACGAGTCGCAGAAGCTGCTGAAGGACAAGGTGAATTGAGTCAATTTGCAGAGGTAAAAGCCATTCAGCTGGCTTTAGACATTGCTGAAGGAGAAAAGTGCACAGTACAGATGTAAACCCATCTGGGCTGCTGAATTGTTGCAAAATATTGCTGACCGGTTAGGGAAGGTTAGGGAAACTAGTCATAAAAGTACCTCATGTAGATAGAATCATAGAATCGTCTAGGTTGGAAGAGTCCTTTAAGATCATCGAGTCCAACCATCAACATAACATTGCCAAAACCACCACTAAACCATGTCCCTCAGCACCATGTCTACCCATCTTTTAAATACCTCCAGGGATGGCGATTCCACCACTTCCCTGGACAGCCTGTTCCAATGCTTGATAACCCTTTCAGTGAAGACATTTTTCCTAATATCCAATCTAAACCTCCCCTGGTGCAACTTGAACCCGTTTCCTCTTGTCTTATCACCTATTACTTGGGAAAAGAGACCAACTCCCACCTCGCTACAACCTCCTTTCAGGTAGCTGTAGAGACCAATAAGGTCTCCCCTGAGCCTCCTTTTCTCCAGGCTAAACAACCCCAGTTCCCTCAGCCGCTCCTCATAAGACTTGTTCTCTAGACCCCCTCACCAGCTTTGTTGCCCTTCTCTGGACACACTCCAGCACCTCAATGTCTTTCTTGTAGTGAGGGGCCAAAAACTGAACACAGTACTCAAGCTGCAGCCTCACCAGTGCTGAGTACACGGGCAAAATTACTTCCCTAATCCCGCTGGCCACACTGTTCTTGATACAGGCCAGGATGCCCTTGGCCTTCTTGGCCACCTGTGCACACTGCTGGCTCATATTCATCTGACTGTCGACCAACACCCCCAGGTCCTTTTCTGCCAGGCAGCTTTGCAGCCACTCTTCCCCAAGCCTGTAGCACAGCATGGGGTTGTCGTGACCCAAGTGCAGGACCCAGCTCTTGGCCTTGCTGAATCTCATACCATTGGCCTCGGCCCATCGATCCAGCCTGTCCAGATCTCCCTGTAGATCCTTCCTACCCTCAAGCAGATCAACACTCCCACCCAACTTGGTGTCATCTGCAAACTTACTGAGGGTGCACTCGATCCCCTCATCCAGGTCGTTGATAAACATATTAAAAAGAACTGGCCCCAATACTGAGCCCTGGGGAACACCACTTGTGACCGGCTGCCAACTGGATTTAACTCCATTCACCACCACTCTTTGGGCTCAGCCATCCAGCCAGTTTTTGACCCAGCAAAGAGTACACCCGTCCAAGCCATAAGCAGCCAGTTTCTCCAGGAGAATGCTGTGGGAAAATGTGTCAAAGGCTTTACTAAAGTCCAGGTAGACAACATCCACAGCCTTTCCCTCGTCCACCAAGCGGGTCACCTTGTCATAGAAGAAGATCAGGTTAGTCAAGCAGGACCTGCCTTTCATGAACCCATGCTGACTGGGCCTGATCACCTGCTTGTCCTGCATGTGCCGTGTAATGGCACTCAAGATAATCTGCTCCATAATCTTCCCCATCCCTGAGGTCAGTCTGACAGGCATATAACAAATTCGTTTCAACAAGCTCTGGTCGGATCCGTTGTTATCTCATCCCTTCGTGCCCCACGTTGGGAGCCAAAAAGGACTGTCGTGGTTTGGCCTCAGCTGGCACCAAAGAACCATGCGGCCGTTTGCTCAACCCCACCACGGCAGTGGGGGAGAATCAGAAGAAAAAGGCAAAACCTGTGGGTTGAGATAAAGGCAGTTTAACACAACAGCAAAGGAAAGAGGAAAACAACAACTCTAACACTGCTGGAGGAATGTACACACACGGTCACCGACAGACCCTGTGA
Source organism: Burhinus oedicnemus (assembly GCA_008921705.1). Taxonomy (NCBI): domain Eukaryota; kingdom Metazoa; phylum Chordata; class Aves; order Charadriiformes; family Burhinidae; genus Burhinus; species Burhinus oedicnemus. Next base: position 178,484 of record VFFE01008611.1, on the reverse strand, counting down.
AGCCCCAGCCTGCTCCCAAGCCTCAACTTCCTCCTCCTCCCCTGGCCAGCATCCCCCTATAGACTGGGCATGGCTCACATGGTATAGAATACCTGTGTCCCGTGCCAGAAAATTAACCCTATCCCCGCCAGAACCAGGACAGTTGAAGAACAGCAAGTGCCAATTGCTACCATGACTGCACAGAGGTGGCAATATCATACCAACTGAGACTCCCTGGTTCCCATCCATGAGCTGATTCATTACTTGGAGAACCAAGGAGTGATCAGCAAGACTTGCTCACCCTTTAATAGTCCCATATGGCAAGTGCAAAAATCTAATAGAGTGGAGGTTAATGGTGAACTAACGTGGCCTGAACGAAGATATGCCACCATTGAGTGCTTCTATACCAGACATGCTGGAGCTCCAATATGAACTGGAGTCAAAAGCAGCCAAGTCGTATGCCACAGTTCATACTGCCAATGTGTTTTTCTTTGGCAGCAGCGTGCAAGCCACAGTTTGCTTTCATGAGGCAGGGTGTCCAATACACCTGGAATCGACTGCCCCAGGGGTGGAAACACAGTCTTAGTATTTGTCATGGACTGATCCAAACTGTACTGGAACAAAGTGATGCCCTTGAACATCTACAATACATTGATGACATCATCATGTGGAGCAACAAAGCAGAAGTGTTTGAGAAGGGAAAAAGAGTATTTTAGATTCTTCTGAAAGCTAGTTTCTCCATAAAAGAAGCATGGTCAAGAGAAGTGCACAGGAGATCCAGTCCTTGGGAATATAATGGCAGGATGTCACAACCCCATGGATGTGATCAATAGAATCATAGAATGGTTTAGGTTGGAAGGGACCTTAAAGATCATCTAGTTCCAGCTCCCTTGCCATGGGCAAGGACACCTCCTACTAGACCAGATTGCTCAAAGCCCCATCCAACCTGGCCTTGAACACCTCTTCCAGGGATGGGGCCTCCACAACTTCCCTGGGCAACCTGTTCCAGTGTCTCACCACCCTCACAGTAAATAATTTCTTCCTGAGATCTAATCTAAATCTACCCTCTTCCAGCTTGAAGCCATTACCCCTCGTCCTGTCACTACATGCCCTTGTAAAAAGTCCCTCTCCAGCTTTCTTGTAGGCCCCTTTCAGATACTGGAAGGCTGCTATAAGGTCTCCCTGGAGCCTTCTCTTCTCCAGGCTGAACAACCCCAACTCTCTCAGCCTGTCCTCATAGCAGAGGTGCTCTAACCCTCTGATCATCTTCGTGGCTCTCCTCTGAACCTGCTCCAACAGATCCATGTCCTTCTGATGCTGGGGGCTCCAGAGCTGGACACAGGATTCCAGGTGGGGTCTCACGAGAGAGGAGTAGAGGGGCAGAATCACCTCCCTCGACCTGCTGGCCATGCTTCTTTTGATGCAGCCCAGGATACGGTTGGCCTTGTGGGCTGCGAGCGTACATTGCCGGCTCACGTTGAGCTTCTCATCCACCAACACCCCCAAGTCCCTCTCCTCAGGGCTGCTCTCGATGCATTCTCCGCCCAGCCTGTATTTGTGCATGGGATTGCCCTGACCCACATGCAGGACCCTGCACTTGGGCTGGTTGAACTTCATGAGGTGGGCACAGGCCCACCTCTCAAGCCTGTCCAGGATGCCCTCTGGATGGCATATATGTCAATACATGTCAATAAACAAAAAAATATGGAAAAACCAACTTACTTCAATCAATTTCTCTTTTTTAATCTCAGGAAAAATTCTTGTAAAAGTTAAAATTAAATTAAAAAAAAAAAGAAGTCAGAATATATATATTTATTTACAGAAGGTAATAATTACTAACATTTCCAATTACAATTCTTCTGCAATAGTATTTTATAATATTTAAAAAAAGAACCCCAAAAGAAAGGGTGTGGATAATAGCTACTTCTGAATTTGATGTAGCTTTACTAGAGGTAATAAAGTATGCTGATGCAGCTGGCTTGCAGCACATTAAAACTTCTAATTAGCCTTTCTGAGGCTGAGATATATGATCTCATAGCAACTAATCCACTGAAGAGGCTCAGACTGGCTTGGTCTTGGAACCAGATCTTCATTACAAGTTTTCAGTGTTTATTAACTACTGATTATTGATTTTAAACATGCATTCAGAAGAGCCTGGTCTAATAGAATAAACAGTCAGGTCATAACAGATTTTTTTCTGCTCATGCACTTTTGACTTTTATGCAACACGATAATTGGAGTAAGAAAGCAGCACCAAAAAACCTTTGTTGTATATGACCTGGACTAACAACAGACTTAAGTATTCTCTGTTGCATAAAAGGATAAAAGAAGTACTATCTACATACTTACTAAGGAATGCAAAATATGCAAATAAATTGACAATATTATAGTTTAATTATGAATTTGATAGATAATTTGGGACTTAAAAATAACTGGGACTTAGAAAACCACAGAAAGAGAATTCTGATGTATCTGTGTCCTGGTTTGAAGACACGACTATCTGGAAATGGTTCAGAATATTCATCCCTATTCCTAATATAATACTTTAGTGGCAAAAAATGAAAGCAATAAAAGCATTATTTTGGTCTGAGAAAGAGATGTGTTCTGTTTAATACAAGTTATTCTTTATAATTACTAGTTATTATGTCATTTACTCACAGAAAAAAGCACATCCTTAATACATCCTACTTATTTATTTAAAATAATTTCAAGTACTAAGAACAGGAAACCAGGCAAAAATGCCAGGAGGCCTGTGTGGATGAACAAGGAGCTCCTGGCCAAACTCAAATACAAAAAGAAAGCATACAGAGGGTGGAAGCAGGGAAGGTTAACCTCGGAGGAAGACAGAAAAATTGTCTGAGCATCCAGGGATGAGGTTAGGATAGCTAAAGACCAGTTGGAATCTAATCTGGCTCAGGATGTCAAAGACAACGAGAAGGCCTTCTATAAGTACATAGGTGACAAAAGGAAGGCTAGGAAAAGTGTGGGTCCACTGCCGAATGGTGCAGGGGACCTCATTACACAGGGCATGAAAAAGGCTGAGGTACTGAAAGCTGCCTTTGACTCCGTCTTTACTAGCAAGACTAGGAATCCCAGGTCCCAGAGACCGTGGGAAAACCTGGAGCAAGGAAGACGTACCCTTGGTGAAAGAGGATCAGATTAGGGACTACTTAAGCAACATAGACATACATAAGTCCATGGGCCCTGACGGGATGCACCCATGAGTAATGAGGGAGCTGGCAGATGTCATCGCGAGACCACTCTCGATAATCTTTGATTGATCACGGTAACTGGGAGAAATGCCTGAAGACTGAAAGAAAGCAAATGTCACTTCTATCTTCAAGGAGGACCCAGGGAACTACAGGTCGGTCAGCCTCACCTTGATCCCTGGGAACGTGATGGAGAAGTGTGGTGGTGCAACACCTCCTCTTTGGCTACTCGGTACTTGGTGCGATTCCCCATCCCTGGGCCGCATAGCAACCTAGGAGATGTCAGGCATGAATTGCGAAAAATAAAGGACCAGAACATTAAGGCATTCCCTTAACGCGCCTGGCTCTTGCTTCCCCTGTCACTTGGGAATATCACTCCCTGACAGCCCAGTACATCTGTACCTGGCTCATGGCCCAAAAGGGAGTTGGTACCTGAACTTGCAGATCTAACAAGTTTTGGGCTTGCACAACTGGTGGAAAGTACCAGACTACTCCATTGTCCGAGCTGGGCCAGAGTGGAAAATTACCTGACGAAAGTCAATTATCTCAGACCCTAAAAGTAGCAATTCTAGTGAAGACCCTTTGAGCTCTTCTGGATCGCAGCGGGCTGTGGCCAGCATCTCCCCTGAGTCAGGACACTGTCTCAGTTAAACACCTCGAGGACTAGAAGGCCAGGGCGAGACAATCCCTCTCGAATCTCAATTACTGCCCCTTGAGGAATGCCGATGCATTGTGAGTATTTACCCTAACTCAGGAGGGAAATTTTAACTATAGGCTAGCCTCTCTTTCATCCACCTCTCCATTTATATGTTTGTATGCATTAGCTTTATGGATGTGGATGTTCTTCCATATTCCGTGCACGTGTAGGAGTTAGAAGGGGTACCCGCCGACTCAATAAAGTCATGCGATATTAAGAGATCATCGATCTCAGCGGTTATAAACTGCGGTGTGTGCGTGTTTGTGTAAGTGTGTGTGTGTGCGCTCATATGCTTTGTTTATATGACTATACATTAATCTGAGATCTGTGCTTTGCTCTCATATGTATATGCATTGGTTTGGGATACCTTATAGTAAGTTAGTGTGAATCTTGCCATCTTCAAATCTGTAATCAAGTCACTGTTCATTTATTTAGTTAAATCACTTTGTAAATCTTTAAAGCAGTTAATGATTAAGTGCTGCTAAAACTCAATCTCTTGATCTGCCTCAAATCACTAATAAAACTGAACTGCTGCTGTGTCTGATACTTCCATCCCATGACAAGAAGCTAATCCTAGGAAAAGAACCTGCTGCTGGCCAAAGCTGAGCCAATCTGCGATGTTGGTAGCACCTCTGTGATAACATATTTAGGAAAGGGTAAAAACCATTGCACAACACCAGCTGGGAGAGAAGAGTGAGAAAATGTGAGAGAAACAACTATGCAGGCACCATAGTCAGTGAAGAAGGAGGGGGAGGAGGTGCTCCAGGCACTGGAGCAGAGATTCCCCTGCAGCCCGTGGTGAAGACCATGGTGAGGCAGGTTGTCCCCCTGCAGCCCATGGAGGTCCACGGTGGAGCAGATATCCACACCGCAGCCTGTGGAGGACCCCATGCCAGAGCAGGTGGATGTGCCTGAAGGAAGCTGCAGCCCATGGAGAGCCCATGCAGAACCAGGCTTTCTGGCAGGAATTGTGACCCCATTGGAGGACCCATGCTGGAACAGTCCATTCGTGAACTGCAACCTGTGGGAAGGATCCACTTGGAGAAGTGCAACCTGTAAGAGGGGAAGAGCGTGAAGAGGAAGGAGCAGCAGAGACAAAGCATTATGAACTGACCACAACCCCCATTGCCCATCTCCCTGCACCGCTCAGGGGGAGGAGGTAGAAGAGTTGGGAGTGACATCGAGCCTGGGAAGAAGGGAGGGGCGGGAGGAAGATGTTTTTATATTTGTTCTTATTCCTCATTATCCTACTCTGATTAATTAAAAATACGTTAAATTAATTTCCCCAAGCCAAGTCTGTTTTGCCCATGATGGTAATTGGTAAGTGATCTCCCTGTCCTTATTTTGACCTATGAGCTTTTCATCATGTTTTTCCCTGCTCTGTCATGTTGAGAATGGGGAGAGATAGAGCGGCTTGGTGGCCATCTGGCAGCCAGCCAAGGTCAACCCACCACAATAGTCAGCATGGATTCACGAAGGGGAAGTCATCATTGACCAACACGATAATCTGCTATGATGAAATGACTGGCCTGGTAGATGAGGGGAGAGCAGTGGATATTGACTACCTTGATTTGAGTAAGGCCTTTGACACTGTCTCCCATAAGATCCTCATAGAGAAGCTAATGAAATACAGGCTGGAGGGGCAAATGGCAATGTGGATTGAAAACTGGATGAATGGCCAGGCCCAGAGGGTGGAGATCAGTGGCATAAAGTCTAGTTGGAGGCCAGTAACCAGCAGGTTACCCCAGGGGTCAATACTGGGTCCAGTCCTGTACAACATCTTTATTAATGATCTGGATGATGGGGTAGAGTGTACCCTCAGCAAGTTTGCTGATGACACAAAACTAGGAGGAGTGGCTGATATGCCAGAGGGTGGTGCTATCATCCAGCGCGTCCTCAACAGGCTGGAGAAATGGGCTGACAGGAACTTCATAGAGTCAACAAGTAGAAGTGTTAAGTCCTGCACCTAGGGTCGAACAACCCCATACACCAGTACATGCTGGGGCCCACCCACCTGGAAAGCAGCTTGGCAGAGAAGGACCTGAGGATCCTGGTGGTGACAAGTTGAACATGAGCCAGCAATGTGCCCTTGCGGCAAAGGCGGTGAATGATATCCTAGGCTGCATTAGGCAAAGCATTACCAGCAGGTCAAGGGAGGTGGTCCTTCCCCTCTACTCAGCACTGGTGAGGCCACACCTGGAGCCCTGTGTCTAGTTCTGGGCTTTCTAGTACGAGAGAGAAATGGACATACTGGAGAGAGTCCAGCAAAGGGCCAATAAGATGATTAAGGGACTGGAGCATGTCTCCTATGAGGAAAGGCTGAGAGAGCTGGGACTGTTTAGCCTAGAGAAGAGAAGGCTCAGGAGGTTCTTATCAAGGTATATAAATACCTGAAGGGAGGGTGCAAAGAGGATGGAGCTAGGCTCAGTCCCTCACAGGGCTGTTGATTACTCTCCCTCCTCCATCATTCCTAGTTTAGAGCCATCCTGCTGGCAAAGATAACTTCACCCAGCTTAGCGAGGTGAATCCCATCTCTCCCAAGCAGATGCTGATCTGCAAAGAGGATCCCATGGTTGTAGAACCCAAAAACCTGTTGCCAACACCAGTTCCACAGCAAATTATTGACCAACATTGTCAGCACCCTCCTCTTCATACCCTTTCCCCTCACATGCATAATTGAGAAAACCACCTAGGCCCCCATGCCCCTGACTACTGCCCCCATAGCTCTGTAGTCAATTTTGATACTGTCCAGGTTGCCCCTAGCAGTATCATTAGTGCCCAAATGGAAGAACAGCAAGGGGTAGAAGTCAGAGGGTCGGATGAGCTTCAAAAATCCCTCCACAGCATCCTGGACTCAGGCCCCCAGCAAGCCTTTCTAGAGGATTGTGGTAGGTTGACCCTGGCTGCATGCCAGGTGCCCAGCAAGCCGCTCTATCACTCCCCCTCCTCAACTGGACAGGGGGAGAAAAATATAACTAAAGGCTCGTGGGTCAAGATAAGGACATGGAAATGACTCAGCAATTATCATCATGGGCAAAACAGACTCAACTTGGGGAAATTAATTTCATTTCTTACCAATCAAATCAGAGTAGGATAATGAGAAATACAAAAAAATCTTAAAACACCTTTCCCCCACCCCTCCCTTCATCCCAGGCTCAACTTCACTCCCGATTTCTCTATCTCCTTCCGCCGAGTGGCTCAGGGGGACAGGAAATGGGTGTTGTGGTCTGTTCATTACATGTTCTCTGCTGCTCCTTCCTCCTCGCTCTCTTCCCGCGCTCTAGCATGGGGTCCCACCCAAGGGAGACAGTCCTGCACAAACTTCTCCAACATGGGTCTTTCCCATGGGCTGCAGTTATTAGAAGCATAGTGTCAAGGTTTAGGCTGGGCTGGCCACTAAACGAACAACAGATGTTTTCTATCAACCTCTCTACCTTCCCAGAAGGGAAAAAAAACTAAACCAGTTTTAATGAAATATTAACAATAAAAATAAAATATAATAATATTAATAAGAAAATAATGGAATATATACAAAACCAATATTGAGCTCCCAGGATGACAATCACGTCAGCAGCAGGCACTGGGAAAATCCCAGAATGGACTCAGCAACAGATGGGAACTGGATTCAGGAACACAAGGATTGGGATCAAAGGGAGAAGAACGGACAGAATCCTCACGGAAATATGATGGAACAGCTCATTCTGGGCATCATCTCAAAGCATCTGGAGAAAAAGAAGGTTATCAGAAGTAGCCAACATGGATTCACCAAGGGGAAGTCATGTCTGACTAATCTGATAGCCTTCTACGATGGCATGACTGAATGGATAGATGAGGGGAGGGCAGTGGATGTTGTCTACCTTGATGTCAGCAAGGCTTTCGACACTGTCTCCCACAGCATCCTCATAGGCAACATTAGGAAGTGTGGGTTGGATGAATGGACGGTGGGGTGGATTGAAAACTGGCTGGCAGATAGAGCTCAGAGGGTTGTGATTAGTGGCACAGAGTCTAGTTGGAGGTCTGTGACAAGTGGTGTTCCCCAGGGGTCAGTACTGGGTCCAGTCCTGTACAACATATTCCTCAATGACCTGGATGAAGGGATAGAGGGTACCATCAGCAAGTTTGCTGATGACACAAAACTGGGAGGGGTGGCTGACACACCGGAAGGCTGTGCTGCCATTCAGCGAGACCTGGAAAGGCTGGAGAGTTGGGCAGAGAGAAACCTAATGAAGTTCAACAAAGGCAAGTGTGTAGGGTCCTGCACCTGGGGAGGAATAACCCCATGCACCAGTACAGGCTAGGGGCTGACCTGCTGGAAAGCAGCTCTGCAGAGAGGGACCTGGGAGTCCTGGTGGACAACAGGATGACCATGAGCCAGCAATGTGCCCTTGTGGCCAAGAAGGCCAATGGCATCCTGGGGTGCATCAAGAGGTGTGTGGCAAGCGGGTCATGGGAGGTTATCCTCCCCCTCTACTCTGCCCTGGTGAGGCCACATCTGCAGTCCTGTGTCCAGTTCTGGGCTCCCCAGTTCAAGAAGGACAGGGAACTGCTGGAGAGGGTACAGCAAAGGGCTACACAGATGATTAGGGGGCTGGAACATCTTTCTTATGAGGAAAGGCTGAGGGACTTGGGTCTTTTTAGTCTGGAGAAGAGAAGACTGAGAGGGGATCTCATCAATGCTTATAAATACTTAAAGGGAGGGTGCTGGGAGGATGGCACCAGTCTTTTTTCAGTGGTGCCCAGTGATAGGACAAGAGGTAATGGGCACAAACTTGACCATAGGAAGTTCCATCTAAACACGAGGAGGAACTTCTTTCCTTTGAGGGTGGCAGA
>VFFE01008611.1:142087-154864 GCA_008921705.1 Burhinus oedicnemus | reverse complement strand
ACCATGGAGAGAGGTATCCAGTACCTGAGGGAATTAGCTGTGTGAGAGATGATTTATTATGACCCAGACAATGCGCAGTTACCCACAGATCCTGATGAAGTCCAGTGCACAAGGCCCATGTGGCGGAAGTTTGTACGGAGTGCACCATCATCGTATGCCAACTCCTTGGCAGTGATGGAATGGAAAGGTGAAGAGGGACCAACGGTGGATGAGGTGGCTGGCCGACTGTGGTGGTACGAAGAAAGTCTCTCTCTTCCCCCCTCATCTCGGCTGTGGAGAAACTTTCCTGGAAGGTCCAGCAACTTGAAGAGAATATGTCCTACTCCCCACCCGTACGGGCTAGCATCTCAGCTGTTAGGAGCAGGTGGTTCTCTACTCAAGAGAGAGGATATAGAGGGTACACACCACGAGGCACCCTGTGGTTTTACCTGCGTGACCACAGAGAGGACATGAGGAAGTGGGATGGACAACCTACCTCTGTCCTACAGGCACGGGTACATGAGTTGCAAGGAAGAACAATCACAAAAGGGGATCCCTCCAAGAGAAGTGCTGCTCCAGTTTCCAGTGGGCAGTTCCCCAGACAGAGTAGAAGGCCTGATCTTACCTCTGATCCTCTTGAAGGGACTTCCAAGTCATTTCTGCAAGAAGTGAGTAATGGATACTATGACCAGGATTAGAGGGGCCCTGCCTCCAGCCAGGTGGAGGACAGGGACAACCGGGTTTATTGGACTGTGTGGATTCGATGGCCTGGCACATCAGACCCACAGGAGTATAAGGTTCTAGTGGACACCGGTGCACAGTGCACCTTAATACCATCAAGCTAGAGAGGGGCAGAACCCATTTGTATTTCCAGGGTGACAGGAGGATCCCAGGAGTTGACTGTATTGGAAGCTGAGGTGAGCCTAACTGGGAATGATTGGCAAAAGCATCCCATTGTGACTGGCCCAGAGGCTCCATGCATCCTTGGCATAGACTATCTCAGGAGAGGGTATTTCAAAGACCCAAAAGGGTACCGGTGGGCTTTTGGCATAGCTGCCTTGGAGATGGAGGAAATTAAGCAGCTGTCTGCCTTGCCTGGTCTCTCGGAAGACCCTTCTGTTGTGGGGTTGTTGAGGGTCAAAGAACAACAGATGCCGATTGCTACCACAACGGTGCATCGGCAGCAATATCGCACTAACCGAGACTCCCTGATTCCCATCCATAACCTGATTGGTCAACTAGAGACTCAAGGAGTGATCAGCAAGATCCGTTCACCCTTTAATAGTCCCATATGGCCAGTGCGAAAATCTAATGGAGAGTGGAGGCTAACAGTGGACTATCGTGGCCTGAATGAAGTCATGCCACTGCTGAGTGCTGTTGTACCAGACATGCTAGAACTTCAATATGAACTGGAGTCCGAGGCAGCCAAGTGGTATGCGACAACTGATATCGCTAATGCACTCTTCTCCATCCCTTTGGCAGCAGAGTGCAGACCACAGTTTGCTTTCACTTGGAGGGGCGTCCAGTAAACCTGGAATCGGCTGCCCCAGGGGTGGAAACACAGCCCCACCATCTGCCATGGACTGATCCAGACTGCACTGGAACAGGGTGAAGCTCCAGATCACCTGCAATACATTCGTGACATCATCGTATGGGGCAACACAGCAGAAGAAGGTTTTGAGAAAGATAATAAAATAGTCCGAATCCTTCTGACAGCTGGTTTTGCCATAAAATGAAGTAAGGTGATGGGACCTGCACAGGAGATTCAGTTTTTAGGAATAAAATGGCAAGATGGACGCCATCAGATCCCCATGGATGTGATCAACAAAATAGCAGCTATGTCCCCACCAACTACTAAAAAGGAAACACAAGCTTTCTTAGGTGGTGTGGGTTTTTGGAGGATGCATATCCCAGATTACAGTCTGATTGTGAGCCCTCTATATCAAGTGACCCGGAAAAAGAATGATTTTAAATGGGGCCCTAAGCAACGACAAGCCTTCGAACAAATTAAGCAGGAAATAGTTCATGCAGTAGCCCTTGGGCCAGTCCAGGCAGGACAAGATGTTAAAAACGTGCTCTACACTGCAGCTGGGAAGAATGGCCCTACCTGGAGCCTGTGGCAGAAAGCACCGGGGAGACTCTAGGTCGAGCCCTAGGGTTTTGGAGTCAGGGATACAGAGGATCCGAAGACCACTATACTCCAACTGGAAAAAAGATATTGGCAGCATATGAAGGGGTTTGAGCTGCTTCGGAAGTGGTTGGTACTGAAGCACAGCTCCTCTTAGCACCTAGACTGCCGGTGTTGGGCTGGATGTTCAAAGAAAGGGTCCCCTCTACACATCATTCAACTGATGCTACGTGAAGTTGGATTGCACTGATCACACAGCGAACTTGAATGGGAAACCCTAGTCGCCCAGGAATTCTGGAAGTGATCATGGACTGGTCAGAAGGGAAAGATTTCGGAATATCACCAGAGAAGGAGGAGGTGATGCATGCAGAAGAGGCCCCACCATATAATAAACTGCCAGAAAATGAGAAGCAATATGCCCTGTTCACTGATGGGTCCTGATATAGGGAACTAACTTTCTAAATATTGCTTAACAATCCTGTTTGTTTCAAACATTCTTTTGGAACTCACTTACCAAAGACTGGTATCTGTCAAGGACTGGCATTTGTCAAGGACTGGTATGTCAGACAAAGGGAGTGAACAACCTGACCTTGCTGCAAGTAAATCATATAGATAACGGGAGCTGCTAACAGCATCATTATTGTATGCAAGAAGCGACCATCTGGTTAAGTCTGGTCTTGCAGTTTGGAGCTCAACCAACTCAGTATTCTGAGACAAAGGTGAAGGTACATGGTGAAGAAGACTACGAGCCTTCCTCCAAAAGACCCCAGCCCACAACCACCGGATGGAAGTGTGCATGTGGCAAGAGGAGGAGACTTATGATAATGAGTTCCTGGAAAGAATTATAATAGTCACGCCCACCCCAGAACTGTTTGTAATAACCCCGCCTATGCTAATGCATATGTGCGTTTAATCCTATGAATATGTATACCTTTATTGTATAAATTTCTGGTAAAATGTGCTGTTGGTGTGCGTGTGCTTTGGAGGAGCGATCCCCCATGCATCCAGCGCTGAATAGACATACCTGCTTTATAACTCTCTCTGAGTTTTAGAGTTTGATCCGCGCATCAGTCCTGTCTCATTGTGGGAAAGCATTGGACATGGAAGGCTGCTGTATGGAGTCCTACATGACGAGTTGCAGAAGCCACTGAAGGACTGCTGAAAGAGAAGGTGAGTTGAGCCAGTTTGTGGAAGCGAAAGCCATCCAGCTAGCTTCAGACTTTGTGCGTTGAGAAAAGTGGCCAGTGCTCTGTCTCTATACTGACTCATGGATGGTGGCAAATATCCTGTGAAGGTGGTTAAAGCAAAGGAAGAAGAGCAAGTGGTAGCACCAAGGCAAATCTATCCGGGCTGCCCCATTGTGGCAAGACATTGCTGCCAGGCAATCTGGTTGTAAAAGTATGTCACATAGATGCCCATGTACCTAAGAGTCAGGCCACTGAGGAACAACAAAACAATCAGCAGGTAGATCGGGCTGCTAGGACTGAAGTGGCTCAGGTAGATCTGGACTGGCAACATAAGGGTTCATAGCTCGGTGGGCCCATGACACCTCAGGCCATCAAGGAAGAGATGCAACATGTAGATGGGCTCATGACCGAGGGGTGGACTTGACCATGGACACTATTGCACAAATTATCCATGAACGTGAAACATGTGCTGCAATCAAGCAAGCCAAGCGGTTAAAGCCTCTCTGGTATGGAGGACAATGGCTGAAATAAAAATATGGGGAGGCCTGGTAGATTGATTATATTACACTCCCACAAACCCGCCAAGGCAAGCGCCATGTGCTCACAATGGTGGAAGCAACCACCGGATGGCTGAAAACATACCCTGTGCCCCACGCCACCGCCTGGAACTCTATCCTGGGCCTTGAAAAGCAAGTCCTATGGTGACATGGCACCCCAGAGAGAATCGAGTCGGACAATGGGACTCATTTCCAAAACAGCCTCATAGATACCTGGGCATTGAGTGGGTATACCACATCCCCTATCATGCACCAGCCTCTGGGAAGACAGAACGATACGATGGACTGCTAAAAACTACACTGAGAGCCATGGGTGGTGAGACCTTAAAACATTGGGACACACATTTAACCAAAGCTACCTGGTTAGTTAACACCAGGGGATCTGCCAATCAAGCTGCACATGAAGAATAGTTTTAGGGAAGACAGTCTGGGTTAGTCCTGCCTCAGACAAAGGCAAACCCATCCATGGGATTACTTTTGCTCAAGGACCTGGGTGCACTTGGTGGGTGATGCAGAAGGATGGGGAGGTCCGATGTGTATCTTGTGGGGATCTGGTTTTGGGTGAGAATAGCCAATGAATCAAATTGTATGATGTTAATTGCTAAATAATGCTGCCACTGTATATCATCATTACTACAATTGCTATATGCCATATCAGTAAGAATCACCCAAACTAATGAAAGGATGAACTTTGAAACCGAGCAAAGTGCAGCAGTGATGGAACTAGAAGTGGCTTCAGCAGCTGGCGCCCAGCAACTTCCTCGAGACTGATATCTTCAACCTGCAGACCGTGGACATGGGCCAAGCCAGATACACCAGCCGTGATCTCCGGATACAGCATGCAATGATCCAACACCACGCACACCATCTCTCCTGCCCTGAAAGACTGTTCTGACAGATGGAGCCCAAAGTCATGGATTAAAAGAACTCAACAGACATTTTAGAGGGATAGCCCAGACTAAGGGAATGATATCTGTGTGATGGTAATTTATTGGAAACTGTAAGATCTGGGCATGACGTAGATGGTATAGAATAAGGGGTGGACAATGTCCTGGTTCTGGTGGGGATAGAGTTAATTTTCACAAAAAGCTGTAACGGGACACAGCTGGAAAGGCTGACCCAAACTAGCCAAAGGAATATTCGCTACCATGTAACAACCATGCTCAGTATATAGTTGGGGAAGACCTGGCCGGGGGTGGGGAATTGCTGCTTGGGAGTGGGCTGGGCATTTTGGGTACTGGTTGGTAAGCAGTTAAATTGTGCATTAATCATGTTTTGTATATTCCTTTATCAGTATTATTGTTGTTTTCCACTTTCCTGTTCTGTTAAACTACCTTTATCTTAACCCACAAGTTTTGCCTTTTTTTTTTTTTGTTCTGATTTCTCCTTTCCATCCCACGGGGGGGGGGGGGGGGAGGAGTGAGCAAGCAACCTCATGGTTCTTTGTTGCCAGCTGGGGCTAAACCACAACAACATGGATTCATCAAAAAGCTTGGAAGCATTGGTAGCCAACATTTAGACTTTTGGTTGCTAGAGTAGAACTGGGAACCCTAGGTTCATCAGCTCTCTATGTGCTGCAGAGAAGCTTCTCAGAGCAGGGTCCAGAATGGTTAAATCACTGACTGAGAAGCCACCATAATCAGCCTTTTAGAGATACAGCTTCCTAAAGCTTCATTTTTAACCAGTGACTCTTTAATATAAAATACAGGAGCAAAGTGTCCTCCCTCACAGCTCTGTGCTTTCAGCATAAGGCTCCAAATTTTGGCTTCTTGTTTTGTTATATTTCTGCCCCACTGAGTCTTTAATTATTCTTCTGAGCAGTGGTACAACATTAAGGGAAGAAGTGGAGTGACCCTCCTTCTAGAGCAGCCTGTAGCCTGGTGTTTGGACTCCTCTTTAAGGAAGACTCCCATCTAAGAAAGGAAAACTAAGTTGCTAAACTGTTAAAAAAGAAGGGGGGAGGAAAGAAGGACTGCTCTGCTCTGAGCCTGTCCTCCATTATCTGAAAAGAAAGCATTATCTGACATTATCTGCGAGTGTAACACATGAAAAGCAGGTGCAGATCCCTCAGGGACAAGACCCAACACTCAGCAAGTGAAAGCTTTAGTTTTAGTGAAAGCGTAGCGTTACCATGGAGGGACCCCAGGCACTGACACCAGTAAAAATGGGGAAACCCGACGCAGCGGAGCTCTGCTCGGGGTGAGTCTCAAGGGAAAGCACCGCAGGGGTGGATAATAAAACTTGCGCTGATTAACATATCATACGTATGCAATGTCTTGTGACAGAATGTGAACTTGTGTCTCCCACCTTCTAGCTATTAGCCCTTTCTGTAAAAGACAGGATAAACTGCCATTTCCTCTTCTTCCCTCAGCTAGGTTTTATAAGTGGCTACAGTTCCAGGGTTTTTTTTCCAGAGCTTGATCCCATAGTGTTATGGTTTGAAGAACCCACAACAATTTATTGTCGTTTAGACAATTATTCTGTCACCCAATGACCCCTCCCCACCCAGGAAGGGAAATCAGGAAACCCGAGGGCTGAAATACAAACAGATTTAATAGAATAAGACTAAATAATTAACATTAATAATACTAAAGAATCAATATTGATCCCGATACCTAAATAAAATGTACAAGGATTATACTCAGCCAACTATATCAGTAGGAAGCTGTGCACTTCCAGCAGTGGACAGCAAATGTCAGACACTGCGAGTGCTACGGCTTCGGGAGGAAGGGAAGGCCCCAGGGGTCTGGCTCTGGGCAAGAAGTTCTCTGGATCGCTGCCATCATAGAAGAAAAAAAAAAACCCACCTCCTCAGCAAACTTTATAATTTATATTGAATGTGTCATTCATGGTGTCGTGGTTTAGCCTCAGCCTGCAACAAAGAACCACACGGCCGCTCGCTCAGCCCCCCAAGGCAGTGGGGGAGAATCAGAAGAAAAAGGCAAAACTCGTGGGTTGAGATAAAGGCAGTTTAACACAACAGCAAAGGAAAGAGGAAAACAATAACACTCACGGACTGGACCCAGGAAGCCCCAGCCCACTCCCAAGCATTGACTTCCTGCCCCCTCTCCCGCTGGCCATAGACTGGGCATGGCATCACGTGGTATGGAATACCTGTGCCCGATCCTTGGGAAAATTAAACCTATCCCCACTGGAAACAGGACACATGGTATGAAATAATCCTGTTGGCCAGCTTGGGTCAAGTGCCCGGGTCTCGCTCCTCCTCATCCCTGCACCTAGCGAGCTCGACAACACCGAGACCTTGAAACCTGCATACCATAGCTGGCTATAAAGTGAATATTTTTCACAAATTCAGACACTAGAGTCTTCTAAAAAATGCAGTTTTCCCCAGCATTAGAAGAGACCTTACTGAAAAGTAAAATTACTGAAAGAGAAATTAATCCTGTGTTGCTCAAACCAGGACACATATTCTGGGAGAATAACTGCACATATGAGGCAACAAATTGAATTTATAGAACCTGATCAGGCTTAGATGTGAGTTAAGCATAGAGGTCCTCAGCACCCTGCAGACCTGCGGGCTGTTGAGCCTGTGCAGAAGCAGAATTTCAGGTGGTTGCAATACCCAAGCTCAAAATCATAACTTAAGGGGCAAGGGACTGAGGGTGTTGAAGAGAAAAGCTCAGATTCCTAATTCCTACTTTAGCTCAATTTGAGATACCAGCCTCATTTTTTGAATCTGAACCCTATTCCTCTGCCCTTGCTCTTCAGCTTCAGAAGGGCAATTCAGAAAAAGCAATTTCTGGGTACCATGGTTTATAGAGGATGGAAGGCAAAGAATCTTGCATTCTCTTATAGAGAGGGCTTGTGATTTACCTATCACTCCTCTTTCCTCTGAGCAATAAATCAGTGAGTGACTACGCTGATAGACATAGATAGGGTTTTTTTCTCTCCAATCTCTTGGTAACAACTGGTATTCAAAATGCTTGAAATGAGAGGACATTTTCTTTTAGAAAAATGCAATGTTCCCTCTTCTGAAAGAAAGTGAAGTCTTTCTTCCACCCTTAGAGAAGGTTGTGTCAAAGAAGGAAGGACAGAAGGAAACTGACTTACTTTGAGCCCAGCTCTTCTGCTAACATCAGTCAGAGAGCTGTGTCAGCAGTCACCAATAATGAAAGATCTGGCCCTTAATATACCCAGAGGAATGCAGAGATGTGTATGCATTTTAATGGTACTATTTGTTATGTGTGGTTCTGTACTTCACAAATCTTTTGCAAAGCAGTGCTTAATAGATAGAAGGCTAGCTTTTAAAAGCATCTTGTATGCCAGTAGCAGCTTTCAGAGGAACATGCAGTAAAAATATGAATAAATGTATAGCTGTTGGATTCTGATCATTTTCACTTTAATTCACTGACAGGAAGTGATGGTTACCAGAGATCCTTAATAGCACTTGACAGGATCATTTAAATATCAAGCATTCTTGGTGCCTAATTATGAATATTGACAAAGCTGGTAGCAGTCTACACACAATCAAAACAATGGCCACAGAGGTGACTGCACAGTTGTTTGCCATTACCATCTGCTTGTGTGCTATTACTCCTTGCCTTGCCCAGAGCCGGTTAGCTCCAAAATTACTACCGATTTGTTGTTTTAAATGGCAAAGGAAAGAGTTCCTATGCAAAATTATATCAGAAAATGTTAAGCTTACAATCCTTCTATAAGGATTTTGTTTTCACATTTGCTGTGATTTCTTTTATTTTCATGAATTCACAAAGGAAAAAGAATCTTTTCTTAACATTTTCTCTTTGTTTTGCGAAGTGCTTTGTGGTATTCTTTATTGACTGTTTTTAATCCTTTAGACAGTGTTTTCTTTCTTTTTCTGCACTCAGAAATGACTTCTCACTGATTGCTCTAACTGTACAGAATCCACTTGCTGCTTTCTTTTCTGTTACATGGATGCTTTGATGATGTCACATCCATCTATATGCTTCACTTTTAATTCAGTGCAGCCATCCTGGAGAATACCTGTGGGGATGTGAAAAGGGGGTTTTTTAAAAGGATTGACTCATAGGAATATGGCATTTGTGTGCCACAGCTTTAGTAGCTAAATATATTCTGGGAATTTTGTTTCTGAGCTGCATCACATTTCTTGCCGAGATGAAAATGTGTTGTGCAACCCATAGAGTGGGAACTATGTGTTGCCATCCCAGTGGCATTTTCATTTTGGCCATTAAGGAATCTGCTCTTGGTATTACAGAATGAAAAAATCAGCTATGATTGGGCAAACTGCACCCTCATTTTCCTTTTCCTCTCCATCTCCTCCACAAAAAAAAAACATATTCCAGAGTACGTTTATGTTCTGTTTTCTTTCTTACTGTGATTTAATTGTGTGTTTCTCACCTTTGTCAAAACAATTTTCCTCACCTTGTAGCCTGGTGCCATTGTATTTAGTCTTCCTCCCTAAGTAATAATAAAGTTCCTTGTATGGAATGTAATGTTCCAAGGCTTTACCTTGTACACTTTGAATAGCACTGTAGTGATGTGTCTCTCTATAGTAGTCCTATTAAGAAAGTAGGGAGTACATACATACAGATTCTGGAGAGGCCTATATGAAGAAAATTAAGTGATATTCTTCAGGAGCAACTGACCTTGCCCCTCATTCCTGCTGGCCCTTCTCTACTGTCTCCTATCCTTGCTCCTTGTGTATTTGGATGTCAAGAATGCTACTGTAGATACTGTACCTGGTAGAATCTATTGTTTTACACTTAACTATTAACAGCTGCAGCCCTTCCTCTGATATAGAATTCCCAGGCATCATTAGCAATAATCAACTCATCTATAAGGAGATGACTGTGTTACTGGGGAGCCCAAGGGCTGTTCATTTCAAAATCTGACTCTAGAAGATATTTCTTATTGTATACAAGTGGCAGCGTTAGTAATTTTTACTGTGATTATCACAACTTGAAAGGTTTGCCGACTACTGACAATGCTTGTCTCCAGAGAGTTTGCAAGTGTTAGGGCAAAATCTGCTCCAGCGGGACATAATTATGTGAAATTTCAGGTACAGTTATGATAAAGAATGTAAAGTTCTGATTTAACAAGATACTTTACAAGGAGACATGAAATGAGAAAAAAAAAAATCCATCGTAAAGCAAAGCTTCAGACTGCATAAATTCAACAACTGGCATTCATCACAGGAAGGGTGAATTTTGCACCAGGAAGTACATTTGCAGAGTATATTTTTTACAAAAAAATGTTGTTATATGCTGATATATGCAAGGATCTAAAAGATTCCAAGCATGTTTTATCAGATGAAACAGGGAGAAGTCATTATTACCTTGCTGGCATTTTGTAATAATTCAGAAGAGGATTTAAAGTGGCACAAAATTTGTCAAGACTATCTTTAGAGTCAGTGTTTGCAGGTTTGAAGGGGAGGGTTTGGATTTCCAAGGTGAAGCAAATACTCTGTATTTGATTCCTATCATAGTTCTAGCAATCTTAGAAGGAACTGACTGATCCTAAAAATGTGTTAGGCTAATCAAAGAAGCAGCTGCACTGTAGTCAGTTCAGCCTAGATGGTATCATGGTATACCAGGCTCCTCTGCTGTGGACCACCTGTTTAGCTCTGTATCAGATAAGTACCAGAAAACCATTGTTAAAAGTTAACTAGGAGAAAAATTCTCAGTAGAGTTTATGATGGTCAGTTATCTGCATCACAAGACCAGGCTAATAACTCACAAATGTGCCAGAAGGTTGATTGCCTCACCATGTTGTAATTGTGGGTATCCTGTGACACATATACAAGGGGGCTGTGCATTCAGGACTAAGGGAATATGAAAGATGTCCAGAGAAATGATACTGATCCTTCCTGTGTTCTGTCTATCTTGCATGTACAAGCTGTCTGTTCCCAGAGCTAGAGACAGCTAATCATTTCAGATTGCATCCCCAAGTTTAAGCAGTGGCAGTAGAAAATTAGATGCTAATTAATAAAATTGAAATTGTATATAAAATTGGTGAAAGAAAAATGCTGGAAGGTTGTTTCTGACAACAGACTTCCTTCAAACTTGTTTTCTTTATGTTTCTGTAAGTTTGTATGGGAACAAGAATGAAGAGACAGAGAGGATGCTAATGCTAGGCATGCAGAAAAGATAACAGAAACCAAGTTCATGGGCAGGGCCATATCCTTAAATCAAATTTAATTAAAAAAAGGATAGTAATAAAATACAGGGCAGTGGTTGAGTGTGTCTTCTCTGTGGCTAGTCTTCATTTCAAATCTTACATTAAAAAATCCCCCATCTCATTTACTCACAGATTTTTTTTTTTATAAGATATTTTTGAAATTATAAGGAGAGGAGCACTTTTCACTGTGAAAGATGGGCAAGGATCAGGAAATCAATACAATGGAGGGGGTATTCCAGCACTTGACAACTGCCTGTGCCCCACACACAAAGAAATGCCTACACTTCATTACTGGAGCTAACAAATTTTTCAGAAATCGAAATGTTTCTACACTTCACTAACAGTAAACTGTAAGAAGCAATGGATTTGAGATTTAACTAGCAGAAATGGAAACATGAGTAGCAAGATTTGAACCAAGAGCCAAGAGTCCAATTGTTTATTTAGTAGCAAAAAAGACGGTATTGATAACCCAAGACATTGTCTCAGTGTGCAACTCCTGGTTATGAAAACTATCAACAGAACTTTTCTTTCTAAATACATTTCCAAATGTAGAAGTAAAAGAAGAGTAAAGTGTAAAATAGAGCTCATCAAATGTAAAATGTGTCTGCAGGAAACAGTAGGTATCTTTGACCTGTAATGGTCCAACTGCATAGGTTTAAAGTCAGGCTATCCACTTACAGGCTGCAGTGAGTGAGAGAGGCCTGCCTTATTCAAACAGGGAAAAACTGTCATTGCCCCAGGACCTTGATCTACTTTTTCAATAAAAGAGGCCAGATCTAATTTTTCAAGGCAGCTTCTCAGAGTCCAGAGCATTAGAGCTATTGTGTGATGGACTAGATTCTCAGCTGCATTCATCCAGACACCCAGTGGGGACAGATCATTGGAGGAACAAAGACTGCCTTATGCTCTAGTTTAACCTTTGTAGTGCCAACATTTATCAAGAGCTGGGGATTCTCTGTAGGGTATGCTCCATCTGGAAACAGCAAAGAATAATTGGTAGACAGGATGTTAAGCATCACCAAGTTCCATTTTTATGGCATTTATATTGAGTATAAGGATACTTTTTGCAATACAAAGATGCTGAATTGGCAGGAAAAAACCTAGCCCTTTAAATAAAAGATATCTGAAACAGCTATAAGATTTGAAGGGATTTAAGAGCCGAAAACCTTATAGCTGAAAGAATCTTAAAGCACCTTTTGGTGTTAAATTAACACCAATATATAATTAAAATGTCAATATGCTGTTAAATTAAAGATATTTGAATAATTCTTTTTTTATATATAGGATGTGCCTAGATTCAATAATTATATTAATTAATGGTGAAGATAACCTGTAGTAATTTTATGATAACCTAAACGTTGACAATCCTGGTTCAGAGCCCTTTTAATATGATCTGTGGACTGTTTATTGATTACATGCCTCTGCACAAAATACCACTTACATTCTTTTCATATAGATAATCTTTGAGTGAACAGTATCAATATCTCTTTCTCTACATAGAATCCTGACTCTCTTACTTTTTTACTCTAGTTTTCTTTTAAACAGTAAAAAAGCCAAGCTTAATTCTTTCATGTCAGGATAGAGCTTATTGATTAACAGCATGTAGTTAATTTAAAAATGTTGAGGGGGTATAATTTAGATTTTGTTATGTTAATTGTATTTAACATAAAATACAGATGTCATTGCATTTGGAAAGTAGTCTTTCCTATGATATCATGGTTTAACTGCAGCCAGCAGCTAAGGACCACACAGCTGCTCATTCACCCTTCCCCCCCCCCCCCCCCCCCCC
>VFFE01008611.1:122052-138842 GCA_008921705.1 Burhinus oedicnemus | reverse complement strand
GTTTTTATTGATAATTTTTTTTTTTTTTTTTTTTTTTTTTTAGAAATTTAAATAGTACACAGTAAATTAGATTTGATTTCTGGCAAATTATGCTTTGATACTGCATTCAGCAAGCACTGGCTTCAATCAATGTCACACTAAAGCTCTGTTATGCTAATAGCCGCTTGTGAGGCTGAGCGGGATGATATGGAAATCAGATGGTTGAACATGAATAGAAAGCATAGGCCATGTACGAGAGGGCTTTGAGACGAGGGGATGGGGGGGCCCTAAGGTTAATCACATCATGTTCAGAACTGTTTTTACAGCACAGAACAGTATTCTTCTGCAAGAATTAGAATGAAGATAGAAAAGCATGAGCAGTAGTGAGCATTAGTTATGTGGTTCAAAATGGGAAGAGTGCATTCTGTTGCACTCTTTCTAGATGTCATTTTATGCATGACTGAATGGATCTTTCATTCTATTAATAAATGTATATGAAGGTAGCCTTTGCTCAAGTGTTAAAGAGCCTTAGAAAAGAAAAAGAAGAAACAAATACTGCAAATTATTTCAAAGGGATTTCTCAACTCTTCTCCAACCTTAGTAGTTAGCAGAATCTCTAATCTGATGCAATGGATTGCATACATTTCTTTCCCAGTAGTGTTACTGAATGCTAAAGGTTACACTGAGTCACCAGGAGCTGATAAAGCTGCTGATGTAGAGAGGCTTGACTAAGACAGTGAGTTCATCCCTCCTAGGTGAACTCTGGTCACCTGATGAGAAACGTGGCAGAAGACTCAAACAGGGAGGCGAAAATTACCACAGGAAAACGTGAAAATCAGCAAAAAGTACACTGATCCCATATCAAGTATTAGCAGCATTTTCTTACAATGACAGTTTTCTAAGGGGATTCTGTGCTTTGTGGTTCACATTGAATTCAATGATCCTAAGGGAATTTTATTATCATGACTTGCTCACAGTACCTCCCTTGGCCCACGTGCCCTAGGGTGCGTACATTATATTGCTGTGATTTTAATTAAAAGTAGATACTGTAGCAAGTTTTAGTCCAGTATTGCTACTGCAAGCAGAAATTGAATTGTAACCACAGCAACTAACATCAGTGGGATTTTTTTGTTGTTGTTTTTGGGTTTTTTTCCTAAACATCCTCAATTACCTAAGGCTACCACTATGAGACCACACTCATTTTACATAATCCAAACAATTTCCAGATAATGAAAATTTTAGTAATCTTTTAATTACATGTACTTAGATAAAATGTCCTCACATACCATGGCATATGAGGCTTTATTCAAAGCTCATTGAAATTAGTAGAAATTCTCCTGCTGGGTTATATAGTCTTTGGATCAGACCCATTGAAAAAATAATATATTACAGGAAAAGAGTGACAGCAACAAATATTAAAGGGCTTAAATTACAGATTTGACAACCTTTAATTGCAACTAATTTCAGTTGATAGTGAACTGCAAATGAAATTCATCATGAAGATTACTTAGGCAAGTTAAAGTTATAAAGATGAGTGCTTCATTTTAAACTGGAATTGTTTATTATCCATAAACATATTTCTGTGACTAGTTCAAAGGGGGCAAGGGGAAAGATGCTGACCTGTAAATGTTCTAAGCAAAACTCAGATAATGCTCACTGATAGGGGAAGAAGCTTTGAAGAACAAGCAGAAACACACCGGCTGGTAAAGCACCAAGATTCTTTAAGACTCAGCTCTGATTCCAGCAGGGAAGAGACAGCAGACCAACCTAATATTCCCATCTGCAGTCTTTTTCAGCATTGTACATTTGCAGCAACAAATTAATCTCATATTAATCCTTTGAACAATCAAAGTTACACCTGGTACAATACTCAGTAGCTCTGCCTGAAAGTAAGATAGTCAGTTAGGGTGATAAGATAATCGTGCTTTCCCCAAATTGTTTTCTGACTTCTGGAACCCCATCACCATCACAATCTTCTTTTGCAAAGCCCTCAAAGACTTGAAACTGGGTATCTCAATGTTTGTCTCAAACCCTTCCCACAGTGACAATATTCATGTGGCCACTTCAGCTGGTCTTCGATACTTGTTGATAATTTGAGAGACCAAACTCAGTTCCAGTCTTATCAAATGCAGATCAATACTTGTCTCTAAGATGTTTACATGGAGGATAGAAGCCCCCAGAGCTCCAACTGAAGTATTACATATTTTGAAAAGGGAGGTAACCCTTGACACCATCTATGGAGTAGGACTACTTATTTGTTGGATCGCTTTGCTGGTTCCAGGTACTGGCTTAGACAACAGTTGAAGGCAGCACAGGAATACTTGAAAGAAAATAATGATCCCCCACCTTTGTGTGTCATTGCTTATATTTGTCTAGAAGGTCTGGTAGATATTGAGCTTTTGGATGCTTTTGTGATACAAATCTAAAAAAAAGAACCACCTGTAAGACCCTACTTATAAACCTAGTTGTATCAACATTTGCCCTTTGCATGGCATGAGCTGCAAAAAAGTCCAGATATGAAAGTCTAGGAATTTTGAAAGACGGTTTGCAAGGCTACTATTGCTGATGGAGTAAATAGAGGAAAACAGAAAATATTTCCAGTAGCAAACACCAGAAACCTGGGCTGAGTCAGCAGTTCTTTCCTCAAAAGTTCAGGTCTTCTTAAGCAGTACCTAAAGTGATGTGTGGTTCTTATGATACAAAGTTATTAGTGGACTATTAGCTATGACTAATGATAAATCAAAGGTGTAGCCTCTGACACAGGAGCCATTACAGAAGCCTGAGAGGATGACAACTTAGGCCTATTACTAATTCAGATATTTCTTATCAGGGACAAACTAATGGAAGTTTAGGATGGTCATTTTCTTTAAAGTGAAAAGACTTCTCAATCTTATGATGTGCTCCAGTGATTAGGTGTGTTCACAGACCAGGAAAGAAGTAACTTTTTAGCATGCTAGTTACGATTGACTTGCCTGTGAAATGAATTTCCTTTTTTTCTCTCCTATGAGTATCATGTTAGCCTCGGAATCTATAACTATCCCTAGTCTGTATGAGTGCAGTTGGACTTTGAAACAAGCGCATAGATCTCATTTTGCAGACATTTTGTTTTTTCTTTAACTATGTTCTCTTCCTTTTTCATTTGGAGTGTTCTCTTTCTTCCATGATTTCTTCTTCAGGTGGATGGTTCTGTCAATAAAAATGAGGAATGGGTACATTGTGGGGATAACAAGTGATTCATGAAGCCACTCGCTAGACCCGTGATATTAACTTAAAATGACACAAGTGGAGGTGGTAAAGCAGGTACTTGGTTTGGATTCTTCTGAAAAGCAGCTTTCCATAACCTAAGGGAGTATTTATAATCCATAGCTCAGATACCACCTTTAACATTGACACTGCTTCAAAATTAATTCTCATATGTCCTCCTGCACCAATAGATCAAATACACAAAATCAGAAGCATGGGGGCAAGCGGAGAGAACTTTTAGCAGGTTGAATGAAAGGATGCACTGGGGGAGAGGAATCGGGCTACAATGGTGCAGCGGTAGAAAGCGGGTGGAAGTGAGGTCTCAGCAAGATTATTACCAGGACCAGTTCTGGTATAAGTGTCCTTCACACTGCTCCTGTCTCATGGAAAGTAAGAAACTCCTTTTGTTTTGTTTTGTTTGTTGTTTTCAGATGAGCCATGTAAAAACACAAGAGCGTGAAAAGATCACACTTCAATCATCTGAGAATGCTAAACCTTCCTTCATACCTGGACTAATTGTTCTAATCTTCAATTTAAATTCAGGTTCTGAATTTCACATATAACAACATTTTTATCCTTCAGTTGTTCTGAAACACTGAAGCAGATAATCTCTGAAAGCGTGGAAGCATAAGCATTTTTTCCTTTCTTTGCAAGAGGTGAAAGAAGTCTAGAGAATCAATAAATAAAAAACGCTAACTGTCCTACATATTTTGACACATCAAATCTCTCTTTTATCCCTGGATGACCTAAAAGAAAGAAGTGGGATAAATCGGTGTGATGGAAAAAAGAGATGTGAGATAAACAATAACAAAAAAAGCAGGTTTGGTTTATATCCAAAGTTTCGCTGCCAATTTCAAGTAACATAACTGCCAAACCTGCATTTATCATTTTTATATCTAAAGTTGAAGCACAAAAAAAAAAAAAAAAAAAAAAAAAAAAAGGAAAAGATTTAGTGCAGGCGCAGAATCAGGCGTTCGCAGCACTGGCCCCCCTGAAGTCTCCTGAGTCAACCAAGCCGAGAAGGTCAGACAACAGAATTTGCTACTGTTACCGCTGCGGTCGCTCCGGACATATCCGTCGACAGTGCCGAGCGCAGCAAGTATGGTGCCAAAGATGCAACCTGAACAATCATAACACAGAAGCCTGCCGCAAGCCGGGAAACTGGAGCCCGAGCGCGAGGGGCCGCAGCGCGCAGACACCAATAGCAGCCCCAGTTACCACTGTGCCACCCGGCGGAGTGCGCCCGACAACGCCACACATCGCCTACAGTCAACCAGCGCATTACAACCAGCCACCAGAGGGAACCTCGGCTTGGACTTGGAAACAGCAGTAGATACAACCTTAATTGACAATCACCCGCAAAAGATCCCCACTGGAGTAATTGGACGCATAACCATCAACGGACAGCCGCAAGGAGCCTTGCTGCTAGGCCGATCATCAAGTAGTCTCAAAGGACTATTTGTGTTGCCCGGTGTAATTGACAAAGACTATGAAGGGGAAGTCTGTATCCTAGTGCAGACACACTTCCCCCCAATAAAAAACTCTGTGAAATTACATGAATGTGCGAAAACAAAACTAACTTGTTTGAGAGGTACCAGAAAAGCTGTTTCCTCTGCATCGTTATTGGCAGAATGTAATTTAGCTTTTCCTCTTAACAAAATGTTGAGTGGAATAAGTACTCTGTATATTGAAAAGATTATTTTAAATAGTAACTTGTGATGAATTGCTTTGTATTTTCACCCCTTCATTTCTCATGTAGTAAAATTCATTTTTCGAACTGGAAAATCCTCACTCATTATGAACTTCTTGTGTACCCGTTCTAAAAAGACAGTAAAGCTGCTGCTGTAGTCCCAGCTTACACTTCTTTCCAACATGACCTTGGAATGACCGTATGGACATGAATTGCTACTATATTGTTTTTTTGAAGTACAAAAATTGCTATCATCTTTACTTTTTGGGTGAGCCGTGGAGAAGCACAGCATCTGCACTGAAGAGATGCTAAGTCAAATTCAGCAATAAACAGATCTTTCCAGAATCTCTCTTAACTCAGAAGGGCTGTTTTGGAACACAGAGCTGGTTATGGAAATAGCCACTGTATATACATATGTGCCTATAAGAAAATGTATAATGTGAAAATGAGAATACAAGACTTGTAATGACGTTAATGACTATTGAAGAGTTTGCAGCAGGTCCTGCTCAGTCTGGAATCTTGTCAGATCGGGAAGTAGTAAATCTCTTTCTGCATTTTACTGTCAATCCTAAACCTAAAGTAGATTATATTGACCGATCAAGTATTGCTTGTACAAAAAGAAAAAAGGAGGAATTGTTGAAGAGTGGTTCTATGAGAATGGGCACGGATCCACAGAACATTTGTACAAGCAATCTCCTTGTTAGCATAAGGGCCTGATTACAGTGAGCCAGGTGCTGACAAGGAATTTATGAAGGTCATGCTGGCCTGGGAATTTAGTGGAAAACAACTTTGAGAAAGTATGGACTGTGGAGATAAGGAAGAACCCTTGGCTTGAAACCGCAAGTAGGAGGAGTGTGTAAATGTACCCTTTAGAGCTCAGCCTATCAAGTCTTGACAAGTATGCATAATTATAATGAAACACATAAAAGAGCTGTATTATTGTAATAAAGTTGAAGCTTGCTTTATCACTCATATTGAGTCACCTCCAGAGCCTGAGGACTGTTGCCCCTTTTCCAATCCCTTTGTCAATGGCCTTATCCCTAGCAAGGGATCCCAGCTGCCAGGCTTCCTTACCCTCCAATTCCTGACTATTGGACCCAATATCCCATCATTGGAGTAACCAGCTGAGAATTAGCTTGCCTGGTTGACGGCTGAAATCTTTTTGCATATCTCACAGCTCACTTAGGGATAGGGATTGAGTGGTTTCTGTCTCATCTATGATTTCAGTCTCTTCCTCCTCCTGTTCTTGTGACTACTCTGCTGCAGAACAGGATGCTTCTTCTGATTCTCTTTCCTGCTCCCTCTTAGGAGAAGCTTCTTCATCCCTTACTAAATGAGATACTGGAGGTTAGCAAATGTGATACTCATCTACAAGAAGGGCCAGAAGGAGGATCCGGGGAACTACAGGCCTGTCAGACTGACCTCAGGGATGGGGAAGGTTATGGAGCAGATCATCTTGAGTGCCATCATGCAGCTATGTGCTGCAGGACAACCAGGCCCAGTCAGCATGGGTTTATGAAAGGCAGGTCCTGCTTGACTAACCTGATCTCCTTCTATGACAAGGTGACCTGCTTAGTGGATGAGGGAAAGGCTGTGGATGTTGTCTACCTGGACTTTAGTAAAGGCTTCAACACATTTTCCCACAGCATTCTCCTGGAGAAACTGGCTGCTCATGGCTTGGACGGGTGTAGGCTTCGCTGGGTCAAAAACTGGCTGGATGGCTGAGCCCAAAGAGTGGTGGTGAATGGAGTTAAATCCAGTTGGTGGCCAGACACATGTGGTGTTCCCCAGGGCTCGGTATTGGGGCCAGTTATCTTTAATATCTTTATCAATGACCTGGACGAGGGGATCGAGTGCACCCTCAGTAAGTTTGCAGATGACACCAAGTTGGGTGGGAGTGTTGATCTGCTTGAGGGTAGGAAGGATCTACAGGGAGATCTGGACAGGCTGGATCGATGGGCCGAGGCCAATGGTATGAAGTTCAACAAGGCCAAGTGCCAGATCCTGCACTTGGGTCACAACAACCCCAAGCTACAGGCTTGGGGAAGTGTGGCTGGAAAGCTGCCTGGCAGAAAAGGACCTGGGGGTGTTGGTCAACAGTCAGATGAATATGAGCCAGCAGTGTGCACAGGTGGCCAAAGTGACCAACAGCATCCTGGTGTGTATCAGAAATATTTTGGCCAGCAGGACTAGGGAAGTGATTGTCCCCCTGTACTCAGCACTGGTGAGGCTGCACCTCAAATACTGTGTTCAGTTTTTGGCCCCTCACTACAAGAAAGACATTGAGGTGCTGGAGTGTGTCCAGAGAAGGGCAACAAAGCTGGTGAGGAGTCTAGAGAACAAGTCTTATGAGGAGCAGCTGAGGGAACTTGGGTTGTTTAGCCTGGAGAAAAGGAGGCTGAGGGGAGACCTTATCGCTCTCTACAAATACCTGAAAGGAGGTTGTAGCGAGGTGGGAGTTGGTCTCTTTTCCCAAGTAACAAGTGATAAGACAAGAGGAAACGGGTTCAAGTTGCGCCAGGGGAGGTTTAGACTGGATATTAGGAAAAATGTCTTCACTGAAAGGGTTATCAAGCATTGGAACAGGCTGCCCCTGGAGGTAGGCGTGTAGATGTAGTGCTGAGGGACATGGTTTAGTAGTAACTTGGCAGTGCTAGGTTAACGGTTGGACTCGATGATCTTAAAGGTCTCTTCCAACCATAATGATTCTATGATTCTATGAGTTGACTTATGCTTCTATTGTTTCTTTTTAGTTGTAGGGACAACTGATACAGTGTCTGGTTTAGCTATAGTATCTGTTGGTATGTTTTCAGATCCAGAGACCCTCTCTTCTTGAGAGTGCTGAATAGTACTGAGCAGTGTTTGGTAGGTGCTGGCCAGGCCCCAGCACACTGCGGTAAGTTGTGCCTCTTTGGAATTGCCAAGGCATCTTTTTTTCAAACATTTTATCACCTCATGAGGATCCTGCACTTGTTCAGGAGTGAAGTTCCAGACCACTGGAGGTGAGACTTTCTCTAGATACCTGCCCATATTCTCCCATGTGCCTTGCCACCCATAACCACACTGCCGCAGGGCCTTGGTCATATTCCTAAATAGCTTGTTAGCCTTAGAAAAAGCTGAAACAATATTCCTAAGAAATACCAATAGGAGTATTTTGGTTACCCAAGGATGTTCAAGATACTGAAGAGTTATTGTAACGAGGGAGAAAACATCACGGAAGAAGGTGGTGAAGGTGCCATTCTGTATTTCCTCCACAAAAAAAGTCTTGGAGGAAGAAGTCTAATTGTTGTCTCCATGAGATGGTACCTAAAGTACAGTAACAGCTTCAGTACAGAGCCCAAATACCAGATTAAGCCCAAGGCCAGTGTTATAATAACTAAGCACTACAGAGCACAGCAAACTGCAAAAGCCAACAACAATCTTTAACATGTACAGCAAAAAAGGGAGCATGGCACAGATCAGATAAACTAATATCGAGAATAGATAAATCAATATAATGACCAGCAACTGTTAGCAGATATAAATCCCTTCTAATACACTCTGGTCAATCTGTTATTTTCTCAAACCCTTTGAGCCCCACATTGGGTGCCAAAAAGGACTGTCATGGTTTAACCCCAGCCAGCAACTAAGCACCACACAACTGCTCACTCACCACCACCCCACGGTGGGATGGGGGAGAGAATCAGAAGGGTAAAAGTGAGAAAACTCATTGGTTGAGATAAGAACAGTTTAATAATAATAATGATGATGATGAAATAATAATAATAATTGTAAGGAAAAGGGGAAAAAATAACAAAGAGAAAGAAAAACAAAACCCAAGAAAGACAAGTAATGCAAATGAAAATTGCTCACCACCAACCAACCGATGCCCAGCCAGTCTCTGAGCAGCGGCCCCCCACCAACTTCCCCCCTAGTTTTATTTCTGAGCATGATGTCATATGGTATGGAATATCCCTTTGGTCAGTTGGGGTCAGCTGTCCCAGCTGTGTCCCCTCCCAACTTCTTGTGCACCTCCAGCCTACTCGCTGGCAGGGGCAGTGTGAGGAGCAGAAAAGGCCCTGAGGCTGCAGAAACACTGTTCAGCAATAACTAAAACATCCCTGTATTATCAACACTGTTTTCAGCACAAATCCAAAACATAGCCCCATACTAGCTGCTATGAAGAAAATTAGCTCTATCCCAGCCAAAACTAGCACATATGAATATCCTTATTTTAGCAAAGTCTTTAGATATGTGTTACTTTGAGCTCTTTAGTAGTCATTTAATGAGACACTGTAGTCTCTGGTCTGCGATTTCTGTTGCAACAACTTTTTCTAGATTTTAATCATGTGTTCTAAGATTTTCTATGCCAGTATCTGAGAAAGAGGGTAGGGAAAAAAGTGTTGCTATCCTCATGCTGGGGAAAAAAAAAAAAAAAAAAAGTCTTACAGGTATTGAGAAGTTTTGGAGCAGATATTCCAAATTTGCCACTGTATCAAGAATGTGCATCCTGACATCCCTGTGAGGAAAAAAATATCTGCATTGGCCAAGTTGTAAGCTTTTTCAAAATCTCACTCTGGCCATACCCAAAAGAGACTTGTCACAGTTTGGCAACTGTTTGGGAACCTAAACAATTCTATGTGCATTGAGCATTGACCAATAAGCGCATTAATCATCCAACTGATAGTCTGACAGTTCTCCCTACCCCAGAAAATAAAAATAAGTCAGAATCTCTGCTGAAGTAAATTTTATCATCTTGAGGATGAGGAGAGCTAGGGCAGTTTATAGAGAAGTTGTTCAGGGAATGTTAAGGGGCATTTCTGGCACAGTTGTACAACACAGCAAACATTTGGAAATGTCACTTGGAAACCCAGGCATATTATAAAAGTTCTACAAAGATACTGTTATTCACCATTTTGTTCTTGTAGGAAGAAATAGAGGGATTTTTTGGAAAGCTCAGAAGCTCTGCAGTTATTAAATGCAAACAGTATCAGCTCAGACAGTGAATTTAAGAATGTAGTGAAATGCCTCCCAAATGGCAGCACGCCCAAGCTCTCAGTAAAATAACTCCAAAAGTCTTTTGAGAAGCACATATTTTCTAAAGTGATTCCTTTATTCTTGAAATCACAAAACTTTACTGAGTTCCTATTTGGAAGCAAGCATAATTGTAATCCTGAAAAAAAATCCCAATCTAGAACACAGTCACTCACATCAGTTAATATAATTAACTTATTTCATAAGAAACTATGGGAAAAAAATGAGCAAGCCACCTGTTTCTGTCCCTCTGCTTAACAATTTAAACTTATTAATCTGGCTAGTTGATCAGGATGAGTGAGACACAAGTCATAATACTGGGTAAACACTGAGCATCACTGATTATACTAAAGAAACTAGCAGAAGTGGTCTTGTCATATGATGCAGAAAAGACAGTTGGTAGTTTCTTTGAGCCTGTGGTTAACATAGGAGAAAATTAATTTCTGCCATCAGTTTATAGCTTCCATCAAACAGTGCAACAATTTGCTACATGTATTCATTGCTGAATGACTCCCAATAAGATGCTCTCAAAAAAGAGCATGGAGTAAGGGTGCCCTTAGATCCTTCTGTGTGCTCTCCCCATTGAACCCCTTGCTTTTACCACAGATCCTGCACAGAGGTTTTGGTGATCACAGCTTGTTGTAGTTTGGGCTGGACTGGCCACTGAGGCGAACAGATGCTCTCCCCCACCTCTCTCTCCAAGGAGAGGAGGGAGAGAGAGAGAGACTTAAGAGTTTAGAAGGAACTAAACTACTTTAATGAAATATTAATAATAAAATAATAAAAAGAAAAAATAATGAAATATATACAAAACCATATCAAGCTCCCAGAATGACAATCACGTCACCAGCAGGCACTGGGGAAGTCCCAGACTGGACTCAGTGACAGACGGGAACTGGAGTCCAGGTCTGGATTCAGGAATGCAGGGATCGGGATCAAAGGCAGACAGACAGAGTCCTCCTCGGACACCGGCCATTGAAGAAAGAGGGCTGACCCTTTGATCCCTCAGCTTTTATACTGAGCACGAGGCAGATGGGATGGAATACCCTTGTTGGTCAGGTTTGGGTCACCTGTCTTGTCTGCTCCTCCCCACAGGTGCGACCCCTCTACGCTTTTCTGCTTCTGACCCTCCAACGGGGCAAGTAACAAAGTTGGCTGGCCTTGGTTGTTATAGCAATAAGTATAAGCAAGAGCCTCTCTGCATACCATTCCTTGGCATAAATTACAGCTAATCAGGTCTTATCATTCTGAGAGTGAACAGTGTCTCCACAATATGCTGTTAATTTCAGAAAGTTTCAGAGAGTTCAGTTAGTTAGAAGAGGCTTAGCTGCAAAGTAAAATTACTGAACAGAAAATTGGTTCTGTTTTACCTCAAACCAGGACACAGCTCATAATAAAAAGCATAAATAACATTGCTCTTTTTTTTGCAGATAACATCCTGCTTTATCTCTGGAAAACTCTAGTCTCTATTCAGTGTCTTAAAGAGGTCTTATGGTCCTGCAGCACTCCATATGATTTTTGTCTAAATATGGCCAAGCTAAAGGCGATGCCCTTAGGCACTCATCCAGTAAGACCAGCTATGCAGGCTGCTTGGTTTGCCAGTAGTAGTGGAAAATACTGGCTTAAAAAAGAGCATGAGTAGAAAATGAACAAACAGCACAGTAAATACAGAAAATGAAGATTTGAACCAGTACCAGAATTGAGTGGAAGGCTGAGGGAGTTGTATTCTAGAAACACTGCTGTTTGTGATATGTGTGGTAAAGCAAATATACAGATATATCTGCCTGGTGTTCCACTGGACAGTCAGAGGGTATCTGGGTGTGCTCTGAATATACATTGGAAAAAAATTTGATTTGCACACTACTGTAGCTAGGTTGCTTCTGGCCCCAGGCTAACTCTCTCGGAGCTAAGTCAGGTACTTGCATACCATAGCATGTTCCCTGATACAAAGTTACAGGTTCACTTCATCCATGGAAGCAGACTGAGAAATTACTGAGCA
This sequence comes from Burhinus oedicnemus, assembly GCA_008921705.1. Classification (NCBI taxonomy): domain Eukaryota; kingdom Metazoa; phylum Chordata; class Aves; order Charadriiformes; family Burhinidae; genus Burhinus; species Burhinus oedicnemus. The sequence goes on along the minus strand of VFFE01008611.1, from coordinate 126,918 downwards.
TGTTTAAAACTGCGCACAAACAAGAAGCATCAACAAAGTCATGGCATCAGAGTATAAATGTACAAGCAGTGCCTACAAAATAGAGAAAGTAGGTTAAAAAAAAAATGTAGAGAACTATAAATTTGACAGACAAAGGGGAAAATGCAAGAAGAAAGCCACCACTGGAGTTACAAAATGAAGTAAGCAAGAGAGAGATGATAGCAGCACCAGGACAAGAAGTTCAGTAGGGAAATGCTCATTGCCTGAGGATGTGACTGGAGTAACCCTGTTTGCTTTACTGGAGATACTGCAGATTTAAATGAATGTAACTGAGAGGAAATAATGCTTCTGATATTTATATTGGAAGAGTAGTGAGATACAGATACAGAAAAAAGACTAAAGGTTAAATTATTCTTGCTGACTGTTATGGCCGCTATTTCAAACTCCTAGCAATTCCTCAGTCACTGAATGTATTCAAAGGCAGATGAGGCAATGGGACTACAAAATGGAGAGAAATAATAGACCTAATATCAGATATGTGTAAGATATTTTCTACCTACAGCCCCAGCTCTGAAAATATTTCTAGAAGAAGCAGTCTTGTCTTTTACTGAACACTGGGAACATTCTTAAGTCCAAGTCTGTTTACTACACCTGTAGTGTTCATGAGTATAACAGAAATGAAGAACTAATCCACAGCGTTTGCTGTCTGTCACAAAATATACAATATTGGGGTTTGAATGACAGAAGAACAAAGCTAACATGGGGTCCAAGCATGTCCCTAATATGCACCACCAACCCAACTGTGGACTGAAGGACCATCTATAAGAAATAAAGTATTAAAGAAAATGGTGTCCACCCACTGCAACTGCAAGGCTGAGGCTGAGACCCAAACAGAAGCACTACAGCCTACCTATGTTGACATTGCCACACAAAAAGACCTCCTAAGGAGCAATATAGCTGTCCAGGCCTTAGATTGCATGGAGCTTCAGCACCTGGAAGTCCCCCTAGCACCTGAAGACAGCAGTGGATGCCATAGCTGCAAGTGTGCCCAGCTAGAACTCTTCAAACAAGTAGCTATGTCACAAAAGGAGCTCAACAGGCAGTGTAGTATCTGAGAATGTGAGCGATACATGGTATTGTGCACTGTCCCAAACTGAACAACAGCCCTGCCTTAAGGCTATGCAAGAGGAAGGTAAACCTGAATTCAACCTCAAGCTGACTGACACAAGTAACTCACAAGATGAAGGAGACTGGACCCTTGTCTCTGATTGGGGCAGAAGGGAGAACCTTCCCCCTTCCTCTGAAGTGAACCTACATAACAGATACGATGCACTGGGGTTGGAGAATGAAGAGCATGGGAGTAATGGACAAGATCCAGGAAAAGCTGACCATGCAAAGTTGATCCAACCACCCACCTACATTAGAACCAGTGCCACCATAAAAGCGTGTAAAGTATTAGTAAATGGAGACTCCTTACTGAGACGCATGGAAGCACCCATTTGCTATCCAGACAATTTCTCTAGAGAAGTTTGCTGCCTACCAGGAGCTCACATTCATGACTGAGAGGCTGCCAAGCCTGGTGAACCCTACAGATTATCATCCATTCCCACGTTTCCATGTAGGGTCTAATGATACTGTGATAAGGCAACTTAGAACCATCAAAAGAGACTATCTGTCCCTCAGAGAAACATTACAAGGATCAGGAGCACAGGTGGTTTTCTCCTCTATCCTCCCAGTCAGAGGAAGGGGTTCAGGAAGGAGGAGAAAAATTGAACAGGTGAATGCCTGGCTGTGTGGCTGGTGCCATAGTCAAGGTCTTGGCTTCTATGATCATGGATCTACTTTTGAGAAGCCAGGTCTGTTGGGAGCTCATGGGATCCACCTGACCAAGTGGGGCAAGAGGATCTTTGCTAACAAGCTGGCCAGGTTTATAAGGAGGTCTTTAAACTAGACCCAGCAGGAGAAGGGCATGGAATTTTGAGCAACAGAGACGAGCCAGGAACCAACAAGGAAACACCTGTGAAAAGCCTCAAAGGAATTAGGGTGTGTTCCTCTAAAAAGGTGACAAGGCTGAGAGCCCAGCTGAAGTGCCTCTATACCAATGCACACAGCGTGGGTAACAAACAGGAGGAGCTGGAAGACACTGTGCAGCTGCAAAGCTATGATCTAATTGCTATCACAGAAACTTGGTGGGACTAATCACACAAATGGAGCGCTGCAATCGATGGCTATAAAATGTTCAAAAGGGACAGGCAAGGAAGGAGTGGCAGAGGGGGGTTAGCCTCTATGGAAAAAAAAAAAAATGGATTGACTGCACAGAGCTGTCTTTGAAAAATAGCGATGAACAGGTTGAGAGAATATGGGTGAAAATTAGAGACCAAGCCAACAAAGGAAACCTCATGTTTGGTGTTTACTACAGGCTGCCCCATCAAGGGGAGCCTGTAGAGGAAACATTCTTACTTCAACTACAGGAAGCATCATGCTTCAGGACCCTGGGATGCATCTCATCAGGTCCCAAGTTCGGAATCACAGGGGTTGGAAGGGACCTCTGGAGATCATCTAGTCCAACCCCCCTGCCAGAGCAGGGACACCTAGAGCAGGTTGCACAGGAGGGCGTCCAGGCGGGTTTTGAATGTCTCCAGAGTCGGAGACTCCACCACCTCTCTGGGCAGCCTGTTCCAGTGCTCTGCCACCCTCAAAGGAAAGTTCCTCCTCATGTTTAGGTGGAACTGTCTATGTTCAAGTCTGTGCCACAAAGTCCTAGTGTGACTCTCATCACTGACCTCATTTGTATTAAAAATGGCTGAATAAAATAATAGGTGGGAGAAGGCAGAGGAACTACAAGTCTCCATGCTCATGCTGAAGCCCTTGTGAAATAGTGGCCTTAGATAAAGCTCTTGCAGGCAAAACTCAGCCTGATGAAGAGCTATGGGATTGCTGTGTCAGCTTGTGGGGACAATGCTGTAGGATCCAGAGAGCTGATGTAAGGGGAGGTTAGGTTAGCACACAGACTTGGACCAGACCTCCCAAAATGTACCGAGAGTCACTGCATTCAGGATGATTTCCAGACCCTGAGTCATTGCAATCCTCTCCTTCAGTGTTCTGCAGCTGGTGGGTGAGCAGCAGCACTCAGGGCTCCTGGGCCAGTGACTGCTGGGACAAGCAGGCAGGTGAAGCTTTTCAGTACTTGTTCCATGCCAGGGTACTCCCCCAATCTTCTTGCAATGACCACAGGGGAGGGTTCCTGAGCTGATGAAACCAGCTCTGTGTTCTATGCAGTGTAAGAAGCACCTAAGGTTTTTCCTCTGGTGCTCATGATTCTACAGCTGTTGGTATTAAATTTCATTCACCATCCTTTTCCTCATTCACTAGAGTTCCTCACAATCCTCCCAAACCCTGACTTCATGATATCTACAGATATCAGTCTCCCTTGGTTCTCCTTCCTTCCTTGACCAATGTCTCTGAGCATCTCTAAATTCTGCTAAACAGCACAGGACGCAGCGGGGGACTGCAAGGACCACCCACAAAAGTTGTTGCACAAGGAATCCTGATCATGCAATTCTCCTCTTTGCTTCCTGCCTCCACATCAGTCTTGATCCATGACATTTGCCCTTCACTTTGTCATTACTTGGTGCTATATAGTCTCCTTTCCCGCATAGGACCTGTATAGGACCTCCTGAAAGTCAAGAAAATTTTTTTTATAGAATCTCCTAGGTTGGAAAAGACCTTTAAGATCATCGAGTCCAACCATCAACCTAACACTGCCAAAACCACCACTAAACCACAGCCCTCAGCACCACACCTGCCCGTCTTTTAAATACCTCCAGGGATGGCGATTCCACCACTTCCCTGGGCAGCCTGTTCCAATGCTTGATAACCCTTTCAGTGAAGAAATTTTTCCTAATATCCAACCTAAACCTCCCCTGGCGCAACTTGAGGCCATTTCCTCTTGTCCCATCACCTGTTACTTGGGAGAAGAGACTGACCCCCACCTCTCTACAACCCCCTCTCAGGTAGTTGTAGAGAGCGATAAGGTCTCCCCTCAGCCTCCTCCAGGCTGAACAACCCCAGTTCCCTCAGCTGCTCCTCAGAAGACTTGTTCTCTAGGCCCTTCACCAGCTTTGTTGCCCTTCAGCTGGTTCTCTTTTATTGACTGCTTTCATTGGCACATTCAAATAATTTTATTCAAAGGAATTAAATCTCCCTTTTGCCACTATCTCTTCGCAACTTGAGGCTGTCCAGGAGCCAAAGTAGATAGTACAGACTGCAAGCACAGTTAAAAAAACCCCATACAATATACTGAAAATAAATACACTAATTTTCACAAATCTAGATGTCTGGAACATTTTTCATTAACATACGCAGAGAAGCTCAGGGAAAGTCGATAGAGGGCCAAAGACCAAAGCTGAAGTATGTTATATCTACATGGGCCTGATGTCCAAATGAAAACCGCAATGTGATGCATGGAATTCCAGTTGGTCTTAAACAGAAGGCATTTATTAGCATCGAAGCTTTTTTTGCTATTGTTGTTAAGGTTTGTCAAGTTGCAAATGTTCTGCAGCTTTCAAATGAAAAACAGTCTCGTTTTCTAACAGTTTGTTTGCCAGAGAGCTCAGCTGCCCGTCTGCTGGGTTATCTCAGTTACCGATTCCAGCCTCTCGCTGCAAAGCAACCCCGGAGGCAGATGTCTCAGATCCAACCTCCACATCCAATTTCCTTCTTTATTTATTTTTTCATTCTGATATAGGGAACTAACTGTCCACTTTATAATTTCTAAATTGCTTAACAATCCTGTTTGTTTCAAACATTCTTTTGGAACTCACTTACCAAAGACTGGTATCTGTCAAGGACTGGCATTTGTCAAGGACTGGTATGTCAGACAAAGGG
>VFFE01008611.1:95340-109936 GCA_008921705.1 Burhinus oedicnemus | reverse complement strand
TCCTATCTCTGCCATAGCCTCAAGTTTCCTCAGTTCTTTTCCCTTGATTATTAAAGAGGTTAGGACAGTTCCTTTTCCAGTGTCCCTCCTGTTTACAATGTGCACATTGATTTGGCCCTAGAGGAGTATCACAACTGTCCCTATTATAATTTCCTCGACCTCCACCTCTACCCCAGGACCCTCCCTGGGAATTTCCTCTACCTCTTCCTCTATTTGTTTTTTCTCCTAGGGCTGCCAATAACCAGGCCTGCAATTTAGCCCATCCTCACTTTTCTTTTTCCTCCACCTCCTCTCGATCATTATATACTTTATATGTTATCGATAACAACTGAGAAATGGACATTCCATCAGTGCCTCCTACTTTTTGCAACTTCTTTCTAATGTCAATTGCCGATTGACCAATGCATAACATATTAAACAATTTCAAATTACTAGCATCCTCCAGATCCAAATCTGTCCATTTCCGAGCCACCTCACACAATCTCTCATAAAAAGCTGACAGTTTCCTTATCCCCTTGTCTCACTTCATACAGCTTAGACAAATTTTTAGGCTTTTGCACTCCTTGCTGTATCCCATATAAAATGAATTTCTGATATTCCTTTATTCTTTCATGACCACCTCCTGTATTTGGATCCCATCCTGGATCCTCCCTCGGAAGATATATGTCCACATTCGGCACCCCCCCATGCTGCTGTGTAACTCCCTCCTTTGCTTTTTCTAAAACAGTTCTTTTCTCCTCTGCAGTGAACAAATATTCTAAAAGAGCTTGTACATCACCCCATCTAGGGTTATGAGTCTCATCATCACAGTTTTAATTGTACTATACATCCCTTCAGGATTGTTCCGATAAGACCTCACCGCCTGCTTCCAATTCAACAAAACAAAAATAGTAAATGGTACATGCACAAACACAGGGCTGCCATCAGGACCAACAGCCTGCCTAAGAGGAGCTTGAATTACTGTTTTTTGTCTTCTAGTTCTTCCAGACACAGGACTTGATACTTCATCCTCCTCACTTGAACTATCAATATTGGATTGTTTTGGAGGGGCTACCAACAATTGTACATTCTCCTCCAGATTTTTTGATTCAATTTTTCTCATTCCACAACCAGCACAACAAGGATTCTTTTTCGTTCTTCTTTTTTTTTGTTCAAAACGTATATACCGACCTGATGCTTAGTATCCACTAAACCACATTTCTTTCTAGCATCCCAGTTATTTCTCAGAGCAAAACCAAATCTACAAATCTTTCATCCCATTTTTCAGTTCGGCGACAAAACAACATTAATTGCAATATAGTATTATATTTCAAAGACTCATTTTCTGGCCATTTTTCACCATCCTCCAATTGATATTGTGGCCACCATTGATTACAATATCGCTTTAATTTATCTTTAGTCATGGAGTCCCCTCCAAATTTATTCCAATTCTTTGGGATGCATCCTAGGGGAGAACAGGAGGGTGTCTCCTGAGCAGTAGTGCCCATGCGCCCGTGTCGGTACCAAAAAGAATTCCCTTATTCAACATTTACTAAAAACCCAAGGGGGACTCTAACCCCTGCTTTAGAAACGTTATTCTGAGGGACGTCTCCCTTCATCTTCTGCTGCGTATCTCCCTTGATATGTCTTACGCAGGCTAAAATGCTCACTGCTTCTCAGTGATTTTCCTCCCTCCTGCCTTTCATTATTTTGAAATACCTCTTTTCAGCAGCGTTGCACCATTGTGTCGCTCACCGCCCAACTGCAGGAGAGAAGCTGAAGGAGTCCCCGATCAACAGGTCGATGCGCGCTGGAGTCCACCGTAGGAGACACTTGTAACTCCCCGAAACAAAGACTGAGAGAAGAAGCCTGAGGAGAGATAAGGGGAGGGGGCGGAGGCCCTCCGAGCCTTTCGGAGGAGTGTCTCAAACACTCACAAGTACCTTGAAATGAAACTGTAGCCGCGGGGTGGACAAGGCGGAGTCTGGACAATGCAGGCCTTGTGCTCAAAGAACTGATAAGGCTAACACTTGCTTATCTCTTGTGTGACTCGGGTGGGGAGAAACTCGCCTGAATAACACAGGAGGGAGGAAGCCTTCTGAAAACAAAATGAGCCTGCTCAACTTGTGAAGCTTGTTAATTCTCTGTTTTGGGGCTATCATGTCCGATGAATGACTTTGCCTCATTAACAGCGAAATGCATATTGACGTTGACTATAGCACCCGTGCCCCCACCCAAATCATGCTCCACCTCACCTGGGGAGGTGGGAAACCTGAGACGAAACTGTCACCGTAATAGTGGGGCGGGTCGTACTGGTACAGCGAACGTAAAAGTGGAAAATAAGTGCCCCCGGGGGGGCTTCTTTCTTTCTGGGGAGTACACCGAAGAGCGCTTCTAGGAACCACAGACACCCACCCCCCCCTCGTTGGCTGAACCAACGCTGGAACCAGGACTGGTCATGTCTCTCTTCTCTCTTTTCTCTTAAGAGTTAAGTAAGTAACGCAAGGCATACCTTACCACTCGCCATAAATTCATTGTATATCTGTTGTTAAGTACCGCTTGCCATAATCTGTTGTATGTCTGTTGTTAAATAATGCAAGGTGTACTTTGCCACTTGCCATAATTTGTTATATACCTAACCAGTTAGCGTGGACCTAGTTAAGACATATATTAATCACTGTGGGAATCTAATAAATGTTTGTGTATGGACCTTGAGAGTTGTCTCACCTCAATCCACACCGCTGGGGATTTGCAAATCTGAGTCACAGTTCCCTCCCTCCCCTCTTCTGAGTGGGGTGTGACATCCACTCAATCCTCTTCTCCCCGTTGGATGTGGCAAGATGAACCGGGCAAGGCTGTCAGTGCAGTCCCATCTGGGTTGCCAAAAACTGCATACCATCTCTCACACAACAGCCACTCTCAAAATAAAGCTGTCACAAAATTTATATCATTATGCTTAAAGTGGAAACATTTCTTAGCATGGTTGTAGCTAAAAGCATCGTTATCTACAAACCCAATAACAACAAGCTTGGGTAGCTGTCCCAGAAAGAAATTTTCCTGGTTGCTGACGTGACTGCCAGCTGGTATGCTGAATATTTTCATGCCCATCCAGTCCACCAGGTATTTAGTGTTGGCTGTAAGTAATGCCTCAGCATCCCCCAAATGCACTCCAGACACTGCCTGCACTTTCTTCACAAACAGTGAGGCATAGGTAATAACCAGCTTGCAGGCTCCTGTTCATCAAACAAAAGCTGTCTTTGCTGCACATCAGCTTACTTTTACGTCGACACCCTTCAATAAGATCTTGTCTTGAAAGAACAGATCACTGTGGAGGGGTCCCGATAATTCGGTCCTCCTACTTTGGGCTGTCAGAGCCGAGTGTTGCCTAAACTCCTGATTACTGATGCCATCCAGTGTGACCGCTTCCTGCTGCTCAACTATGTTTTTTGTAGAACAGCCCTGTGGAGAAGTGCGTGGACAGCATGTCATGGCCGTAATTGAGTGTCAACTCCATGAAGGCATAGTAAGGGTAGCAGTTGATGCTCTGGTTTATCAGTCAGTCCCCCAGCATAAAGTCCACCTGGCTGAAAACAGAGGCCAGCGGGTGCCTCACCAGCACATCAGCTTTTACAGTCTTGCAGCAAAGGTACATCAGAGTGTTGTTCAGATCTATGTAATCTTCCCTGTTCCCAGCTATGAAAAAGTCCAGAGGTGCAGACTCTGCAATAGTGGAAAGTGGATGCACCTCAATAATCAGGCTTTTCTCAATGTTACTCTGCATTGGGGACACTTAAAACAAATCCAACTCGGATTTGGTACGTTTTTTCTGAGCAGCCATGAATGAAAGCCACCCCTTTTAATTTTTTTTTCTTTCTAGCAGTACAATGGGATCTCTTTCTCTGGGTTTTCTGTTTCTTTTGCACCATTTGGCTGGGCATATTGTTGTTTTTCTTTTCTTGTCCTGGTCAGCCTGTTGTCTGGTGCCCCCCTTCCTTTTTCTTTTAAAGAGCTGGGGTGGGCCTTCCCTCCAGGGGCATGACATGGCTCTCTGTTTTTTAAGGCTATTTCTTTGAATATGAGCAAGTCCTGAGCCAGCGTTTCCAACTTGTTCATGACAACCTTGGAAACATGTCTAAACATGTTTTTTGCAATATCTTGAGAGTTGCTTTTAATGTCTGTCTTATCAATTTCCAAACCCCTTTTCAAAAGTGTGATGCCCTTTCTAAACAGGCTACAGAATATACCTCCAATGCCCACACCATACATCACAGGAATGCCTTGAAAACCAGGAATACCATTGCTGGCCTGGGCTCTGTAATAATTTGTATACAAGTACGGGTCCCCATAATTCTTTACCACCCCCATTTTGGTGTGGTTTCTTAGAATATCAGAGGCTTCCAGGGCTGAAGATGCAGCTTCACAATCACCTTCCCAAAGTGAAATGAGATTTGCAGTGTCAAAGATGGTCTAAATGCATGTATTTCTGTGTTTTGAATCATATAAATATACCGAAGATTTTGTAAACCGATGTGCTAGCTTTGTGGAATACCACCTAGCACCCATATCTGCGCAAATATGCAATAATAAAATACCTCTGCTCTGTGTGTACATTGGCGTCTTGCACACGAGGTAAACGACCCCACTTTTGGGACAACGCTATCACCATCTCTTTAGGGTCATCACCATCTGGATTTGTGCTATAATGCAACATGAGATCCCTCAATGCCTTAAATTTTATCTTTTCTCTGTTTGTGGCCTTTAACCTTTAAACAACACTTTCCTCCAGAGTGCAGGTAGCCATAGAATTTGGGCCCTGATGACACAAACTCTGTAATGTGCTCATCTGGTGGCAACTTGTTTGTCAACTTGCCTAAATAGTCTCTGTGTGTAGGGGGGTCCAATTCCCCAGATGACTCACGAATATCACAGTCTGTCTCATGATAAAGGCAACGGTCTTACAGGGCATCTAAGAGATCATAAAGCTCTAGGAGAGCATATACAGTGGTAAAGTACACTATAAAAATGTTAGTATTGTGCTCCAGGGTCACATGTCCTTTGGTGTGCTTCCATGAGACAGTGGCCACGTCGTCACCAATAAAATCACAAGAGGATACATCATAAGGTAAAGAAAAGAGGTAACCATACAATTCACCTGGTTGTCTTAAAATGGTGGTGCTAGGTAGGTTGGATCTCTGTCCAAATTCTCCCTACAGAGAATTTAAAAACAGTTTTGCAATTTGCTGCTTGGCAGGGGTTTTCTTAATATGTTCAGGCCACAAAATGGGGTCTTCTTTCTGCCTGTAATCTTCAACATATTTAGCATTTTTGACATCATCTGTGTACCAGGCTGGGTAGCCTGAAGCTTCCTGATTCTGGCAGAGGTGGAGTTTTATATAATCTGAGAAGAGGCTGTTATTCCTCTGTTCAAAATGCCAAACCTCATAGACTTCATAATTTTGGCAAACTGGGCATGTTTGGTATTTCAAAGACCATTTTACTACTGTTTGTATCTGGAGGAACATTATTAGGTTTACCCTGTTTCTTCAAGTCACATTTGGAAGCAATCCCTTCTGCCGGTATCTCATCAATTGCTAAATGTTTCTCCTTTTCAGCAGTTTGCTGTCTTCTCTTCATCCAGCTGGAGCAGATAAACACTGGGCTCATCAGCTGGAGGTGTGGGTTTGTCGTGGTTTAGGCCGAACTGGTCACTGAGGCGAACGACAGATGCTCTCCCCCACCTCTCTTCAAGGAGAGGAGGGAGAGAGAGAAAGAGACTTATGAGTTTAGAAGGAACTAAATTACTTTAATGAAATATTAATAATAAAATAATAAAAAGGGAATGATGAAATATATACGAAACCAGTATTGAGCTCCCAGGATGACAATCACGTCACCAGCAGGCTATGGGGAAGTCCCAGACTGGACTCAGTGACGGACGGGAACTGGATTCTGGATCTGGATTCAGGATCAGGATCAAAGGCAGACGCAGAGACAGAGTCCTCCCAGGACACCGGCCATTGAAGAAAGAGGACTGACCCTTTGATCCCTCAGCTTTTATACTGAGCATGAGGCAGATGGGATGGAATACCCTTGTTGGTCAGTTTTGGGTCACCTGTCCTGTCCGCTCCTCCCCGCAGGTGTGACCCCTCTACGCTTTTCCGCTTCCGACCCTCCAACAGGGCAAGTAACAAATTTGGCTGGCCTTGGTTGTTATAGCAATAAGTATAAGCAAGAGCCTCTCTGCATACCGTTCCTTGGCATCAGTTATAAACATGGGTCTTATCACTCTGAGAGCGAACAGTTTTCTGCAAAACATGCTGTTAATTTCAGCAGTTAGAAGAGGCCTAGCTAAAAAGAAAAGTTACTGAACAGAAAATTGTTTCTGTTTTACCTCAAACTAAGACAGGGTTCTCTACTATTACTACTGATTATGTCCTGCTGATCAGTACCAGCATTGGCCTGATCCTCTGTAACAGCAGGCTCCGATTCAAGTGTAGCACTCTCATCCAATTGGGAAAGGCTTGTGCCTGCCCTATTAGTTGGGGCTTCCATTTCCAGCTCAAGCCCACCAGTAGAGCCAGTCTGAAGGATGTCAATGGCTGCCTTGTCTGTGGAAGCAGCTTGTTCCTCTGTTACATGTGAAAACCCCACATCTAGTTGGCATGGATTTACATAAGTCTGGTCAGTGGCCTCAGTCTGCACTGTATCAACTGCATTACTGAAATCAGACTGGCATGGCTTAATATCTACCATCTCAGAGGGTTGTGCGTCATTATGCAACTGCAGAACCTCAAGGACTTGATTTTTCACTAGAGACCACTGTTTCTGGAGTGATCCTCAAAGGTTCCTCTTTACAGGTTTCTGAGTTCCTATTTTCTAAAGTTTCTATTTTCATAGGAGATTCTTTTGTGAGTTCTCTTCTGCTGAAACAGGCAATATATCCTCCTTCAGAGAGTTTGGGCATGTCTTTTAGTCTCTCTGGCTGCAGCTGTATTTTCTTTCTTCCTAGAGTCTTTTACTGGAATACACTGTGGTGGTGCAACCCCCCCTGCCACTCTCAGGCCTCTCGATACTTGGCGTGATTCCCTCCCCATCTGGGCCACATAATAATACCATGACCAGAACAATACATAATGGTCTAACATTAAAGGGAGAAATGGTGGAGAGCAACGGACTAGAACACTACGGCAATCCCTTAGTGCACCTGGTTCCCATGGCTCCTACCGTTTGAAAATAATAACTATAATCGATCACTCCTGACAACATATGGATCGTGGCCACAGAGAGGGGGGGTACCAGGACCACGAGTCCTAACGAGTCTTGGGCTTGTGTAACCAGCGGAAAGTACTGGACTATTCCATTGTCCAAGCTGGGCCGGAGTGGAAAAGTACCTGACGAAAGTCAATTATCTCGGATCCTATAAGTAGCGATTCTAGTGAAGACCCTTTGAGCTCTTCTGGATCGCAGTGGGCTGTGGCCAGTACCTCCCCTGAGTCGGGACGCTGTCTCAGGCAAGCTTCATGAAGACTAAGGGCCAGGGCGAGACAGTCCTTCTCGAGCCTCAATTACCGCCCTTTGAGGAATGCCGATGCATTGTGAGCATTTACTCTAGCTCGGAAGGGAAATTTTAAGTATAGGCTAGCCTCTCTTTCATCCACCTCTCCATTTATATGTTTGTATGCTTTAGCCTTATGGATGTGGATGTTCTTCCATTTTTCGTGCACGTATAGGAGTTAAAAGGGGTACCCGTCGACTCAATAAGTCGTGTGATATTAAGAGATCTTCGATCTCAGCAGTTATAAACTGCGGTGTATGCGTGTTTGTGTAAGTGTGTGTGTGCGCTCATATGCTTGTTTATATGTATATATATTAATCTGAAATCTGTGCTTTGCTCTCATATGTATACGTATTGGTTTGGGATACCTTACAGTAAGTTAGTGTGAATCTTGTCATCTTCGAATCTGTAATCAAGTTGCTGTTCATTTATTTAGTTAAATCACTTTGTAAATCTTTAAGTCGGTTAATGATTAAGTGCTGCTAGAACTCAATCCCTTGATCTGCCACAAATCACAAATAAAACTGAACTGCTGCTAAATCATAACTGTGTCTGATACTTCCATCCCACGACATACACCCAATGACATCTTTCACACTACTGCTTTGAGGTTTAGGGGTGGATTTTGGAGGCATCTCTTTTGAAGATTCTTTTGGACCTTTGAAGATGCCAAAGAGATCATTTGTGAAAGCTGGTGCTGGGCCACTTGGGAGGGATGAGAAACCAAAGAAAGAGGAGCTTTTCTTCTGTGTAGTAGGAGGTGCAGTAGCTTGAGGTTGGGCAAAGAAACCAGATAATGTTTTAGGCAGTTTCATTTTTGTCATGAAACTTGAAAACACTTCAGCTGAAGAATCCAGTACTGATTTATCGCTCTCAGCTTCCTTAGGCTTGCTTTGCAAATTAGGTGCCTCTGGCATTTTAGAAAGAAAGCGTAGCTCTTGTGCCTGTTGTAACCTGTCGCCAAGAGTTTGTTCAGGCAATTTATGTTCTGGCAACTCATGTTGTACACATACTTCTTCAGAGACTTTTAAAGATTTTCACCAGACTGTGGGTACCTCTAGGTTTGCTTTATTAATCAACTCAGAGTTGGGCCATCACCTCAGTGAGTGGCAAGTGACTAACAAAATACACCTCCTATATATATGATTCCACATGACATTACATAATAGGTATTGCTACTTGAAAAGTTCTTAATGTTTCTTTAAAGTCTCCCAGTTCTTCATTCTTCAGTAGTTCCAAAAGTTCATTAATTTTCCCGAGTCCCAGATGGTTCTCATCGTTCCGTTTCAGTTCCTCTTCTGAAGTTGTAGCTCATGTATAAACAATCTCCATCAGAGTCCTCCTATAGACTTCTCAGAAAACTCAAGATGTCACATTAACTTATGCTTACTCTATGTCTCTTCTTAATGTCTAACCTTTATAAATTGCTTACTGTGGGTTAATCACTTATTTCCTACCTGTTATTATATTCTACATTCACTATTCTGTTGATTCAGCTTGACTGGGTTTTAGGCCAGCCATGGTCAGGACTGTACAAAGGATAAATGAGCAGCGCTTACATAAGTCTCAAAATATTGTTTTAAGCACCTGCATTCAAGTTATTTAGAGTCAGGGAACCCATTTTAACATTTAAGGCTGTCCTATAATCTTTATTTTCAGAAGCTTGTTCTTTTGAAGAATAAGGTTCCTCTTTACAAATAAGAAATGCAATACTTTCCATCTTCCCTGTGCTACCCAAAGCATCTTCTGCCCCTAAGGAAATAGTCTGTTGGCCCAAGAACCCTCCTGCACACTGGGAGTCTGAAGGCAAGGACCAGAAGTGGCTGAATTGGTTACTGCAGTGTCATTGGTCTGTGGAAGCTTCTCTAAGTCACTCTCTTCAGCTACTTTGGCAATACTTTCTACATTTTCCACTGCCAGCATTTCCGATTTATTTTCTGTGATCGTGAGGTTATTAAACATTTGTATGCCAGTCACTGCTGCAATAATATCATCAACTTCTTTTGTATTGTCTGAATCTTGTTGCCTGGCAGAACTGGTAATTTTGACACCAGAGTCACTGGAAATACTTTGCTTCGTATATGGCTTAGAGTTCACTAGTTTAGCTGGTTTTGTATTATTCTCCTGTCCTGGAGCAGTTTGTGGCTTTTCATCCGAAAAGGACATCAAACTGAAGAAGGTAAAGCTAGTACTTCTTTGAGGCATGCTCTTTGCAGCAGCTGGACTGCTGGAAAAGAAGGGCAGATGAAACAGCTCCTCTGTTTCTTGCTGCTTCACACTATCAGCAGTAGTAGCAGGTACTGAAGGCTTTGGTTCATCTGATCCAGTGAAGAACGAGAATATGCTCCTACTAGCTGGCTGTGCTGGCCGTGATTTTGAAGCAATAATATCGGAAAAGTTGAATGGCAAACTGAAACCTGATTCTTTCGGTGTCTGATCTGGCTTTGGTTTTGCCTGATTAACTGTGCCTCCTAAATGATTTCCTCCTTGCTGCTTTGGTGTAACTGTGGGTACACTGCTTTGCTGCATAGTTGACTGACTCGACTTATTTTGGGACTTACACCCATTGGCTTCTGTGAAGCATTTCCAGGAGGCACTTTTTTACTTTCAGGAGAAAACTCCTTAGCTTTTCTGCTTTTTTGTTCCATTTGCACCCCAGGGCTATGAAAGACCTGCCTGTCCATGCTTTCTGTTCTCACCCCTTCCTTAGGGGCGGAGGACAGACATGGCATACTGGCACTCTGAAGACCCCCAGGCTTCTCAGTTTCTTCTCTCGACTCAGCCACAGTTCTGCTATTGGTTTTTGGCAGAGTACTTGGGGTTGGTTGAGAAGACACAGCCTCCACTTTGAAGAGATCTCCAAGGGATCCAAATAATGATGAGATGCTGGAAGTTTCCTTCTGCTCTGGATGCATCACCTTTTCTGGTTTATCACACTGACTTGTTTCCAAACTTGGTGATGGCTGTGGTGCTTGACTTACTTGCATTTTAAAGAAGTCAAAAAATCCAGAAGCTTGGGTTTTGTTGGCAGTTGAGCTTGCAGGAGACTCTTCTCCAAGACTGAACAATTTCAGAGCACTTTTAAATAATCACAGAATCACAGAATGGTAGGGGTTGGAAAGGACCTTATGAGATCATCTGGTCCAAGCCCCCTGCCAAAGCAGGTTCACCTAGAGCAGGTTGCACAGGATGGCATCCAGGCGGGTTTGGAATATCTCCAGAGAAGGAGACTCCACCACCTCTCTGGGCAGCCTGTTCCAGTGCTCTGTTACCCTCACATTAAAGAAGCTTTTCTTCATGTTGAGATGTAATTTCCTGTGTTCCAGCTTGTGCCTGTTGCCCCTTGTCCTGTCGCTGGGCACCACTGAAAAGAGTCTGGTCCCATCCTCTTGACACCTGCCCTTTAGATGTTTATAAGCATTGATAAAATCCCCTCTCAGTCTTCTCTTCTCTGGGCTAAACAGACCCAGGTCTCTCAGCCTCCTCAGTCTCAGTGGCTGGGCGGCTCTGATGGCTGTGACTGACTAGGTTCATTAATACTCGCATACCCTTCAAGATGCCTGGAAGCTGGTGTTGCTTTAACAGGTCTCTCTTCTCGTATGGCCCTGCCATCTGGAGTAGTTTGGCTCAGTTGAGAAGGAGATTTTAATCCTGTTTTTTTAAAATGGATGTTTTCATTCTGATTTAATTCTGGCTTTTCACTTCTAGCAACCTCTAAATTAAGTTCTGATGGAGTATTTCTTCTCAGTTCTGATATAACAGGAAACTTTTGCCCTGCTCGTGCCTCATCTAATTTTCTATTTGGTGCAAATGATAAAACATTAGTTTTATTTTCAGATGATTTTGACTGTGTCTGTTCTCTTCAAGGCAGAATCTTCTGATGTCTCAGAGTCAGGACCTGCAGACTTTCCAATCAGTCCGCCCAAAGCAGAAAATAAAGAGCTAACTTTGTTCACTGATGTTTTCTTATCCTCCTCAGACTTCTTTGCTTTTGTTACTCTTTAAGTAGATGCCACAGTTTCTTCAGCTTTAGGAGCAGATTGAAACAGATGGAAACCAAAGAATCCTGATGACCAACCCCCTGCAGTTGTCATGGGGACAGCCTTATCCATTTCCTTGGTGTGGGCTTCCTTATTCAGTGATTTATCAAAAGCTGCTCTAGAATGTGTTCTAAGATCAAGGGTTAGCAGAGACTCCTCTGAATAATTCAGGGCTTCCTTTTCAGGTCTAAAAACTACTTTGAGATTTTAAGTTTATAACCTGAGAAGTCTAATGGCTGGTCTCTCTGATAATAAATAGACTCCTCAAACATTTGTGAAAACATCTGCAAATTCATGTTCATTAGCTGATCATTTCTCTGCAAAGCTACTGACAAATCAAGAGGTTTATTTGTTGTATAATCATCTAAAGACTCCTTCAGCAAACCAAAACAGCTCATCTTCACTGCCAAGAAGGACTTTAAAACCACAAACAGCAATTGTATTATCTTCTAGTACAGCTCTTGGAATGGAACCCATCTGAAAATTATAAGCCCAGCAATCTGGGTAGGAATACGTTTCGGGAGCACACATGTAGACATACCCCCCAGTAGGATCAGTGAGCAGCAAATACACATACTGGCTATTACTGTACATGTAGTATCCACAATCACCATCTTCTGATGACCACCATATACCCTGCTCAAGCATCATTAGCCACTCCTGATACTCCTGGCTATAGGATGAATACAGGATGACACTGTCCCACATGACCTCCTGGTCTCTAAGCTGCTGGGGAAA
Organism: Burhinus oedicnemus; assembly: GCA_008921705.1. Classification (NCBI taxonomy): domain Eukaryota; kingdom Metazoa; phylum Chordata; class Aves; order Charadriiformes; family Burhinidae; genus Burhinus; species Burhinus oedicnemus. Next base: position 97,624 of record VFFE01008611.1, on the reverse strand, counting down.
AAGACTGGCCTGGCTGAACAGAGAGCTATGGTCTGACTCAGGGAAAAAAGGAAAATTTATGGCCTTTGGAAGAAGGGGCAGGCCACTCAAGAGGACTACATAGATGCTATGAGGCTCTGTACGGAGAAAATTAGAAGGGCCAAAGCCCAACTAGAACTTAACGTGGCTTCTGATGTTAAGGACAATAAAAACAGTTTCTATAAATACATTTGCTAATGTATTTATAGAAAGGAAGACTAAGGATAATCTCCATCCTTTAGTAGACGGGAGGGAGGGGAACATAGTGACCAAGGATGAAGAAAAGGCTGAGGTACTTAATGCCTTCTTTGCCTCAGTCTTTAACAATAAGACCAGTTGTTCCCCGAGTACCCAGCCCCCTGAGCTAGAAGACAGAGGCAGGGAGCAGAATGAAGCCACCATAATCCAAGGGGAAATGGTGAGGGACCTGCTACTCCACTTAGACACACAGAAGTATATGCGGCCGGATGGGATCCACCCGAGGGTACTGAGGGAGCTGGCGGAAGTGCTCACCAAGCCACTTTCCATCATTTATCAGCAGTCCTGGCTAACTGTTCCAGTTGACTGGAGGTTAGCAAATGTGATGCCCATCCACAAGAAGGGCCAGAAGGAGGGTCTGGGGAACTACAGGCCTGTCAGTCTGACCTTGGTGGCGGGGAAGATTCTGGAGCAGATCATCCTGAGTGCCTTTATGCAGCACATGCAGGACAACCAGGTGATCAGGCCCAGCCAGCATGGGTTCATGAAAGGCAGGTCCTGCTTGACCAACCTGATCTCCTTTTACGACCAGGTGACCCGCCTGGTGGATGAAGGAAAGGCTGTGGAGGTTGTCTACTTGGACTTTAGTAAGGCCTTTGACACAGTCTCCCACAGCACTCTGCTAGAGAAGCTGGCAGCCCATGGCTTAGACAGGTGTACTGGGTCAAAAACTGTCTGGATGGCCGAGCCCAGAGAGTTGTGGTGAATGGGGTTAAATCCAGCTGGCGGCAGGTCTCAAGCAGTGTTCCTCAGGGCTCAGTTTTGGGGCCAGCCTTGTTTAAGATCTTTATTGATGATCTGGACGAGGGGATTGAGTGCACCCTCAGTAAGTTTGCAGATGACACCAAATTAAGGGGGAGTGTTGATCTGCTTGAGGGTAGGAAGGCTCTGCAGAGGCATCTGGACAGACTGGATCGATGGGCTGAAGCCAACTGCATGAGGTTTAACAAGGCCAAGTGCCGGGTCCTGCACTTGGGTCACAACAACCCCATGCAGCGCTACAGGCTTGGGGAGGAGTGGCTGGAAAGCCGCCTGGCAGGGAAGGATCTGGGGGTCCTGGTGGACAGCCGGCTGAACATGAGCCAGCAGTGCGCCCAGGTAGCCAAGAAGGCCAACGGCGTCTTGGCCTGTATCAAGAATAGTGTGGCCAGCAGGACTATTGAAGTCATCGTGCTCCTGTACTCAGCGCTGGTGAGGCTGCAGCTTGAGTACTGTGTTCAGTTCTGGGCACCGCATTATAGGAGGGACATTGAGGTGCTGGAGTGTGTCCAGAGAAGGGCAACAAAGCTGGTGAGGGGTCTGGAGAACATGCCTTATGAGGAGCGGCTGAAGGAATTAGGATTGTTTAGTCTGGAGAAGAGAAGGCTGAGGGGAGACCTTATTGCTCTCTACAACTACCTGAAAGGAGGTTGTAGTGAGATGTGCGCTGGTCTCTTCTCCCAAGTAACTAGCGATAAGACAAGAGGAAATGGGTTCAAGTTGCGCCTTCTCTTCTCCAGACTAAAAAGACCCAAGTCCCTCAGCCTTTCCTCATAAGAAAGATGTTCCAGCCCCCTAATCATCTGTGTAGCCCTCTGCTGTACCCTCTCCAGCAGTTCCCTGTCCTTCTTGAACTGGGGAACCCAGAACTGGACACAGGACTCCAGGTGCAGCCTCACCAGGGCAGAGTAGAGGGGGAGGATAACCTCTCTCGACCTGCTTGCCACACTCCTCTTGATGCACCCCAGGATGCCATTGGCCTTATTGGCCACAAGGGCACATTGCTGGCTCATGGTCATCCTGTTGTCCACCAGGACTCCCAGGTCCCTCTCTGCAGAGCTGCTTTCCAGCAGGTCAGCCCCTAACCTGTACTGGTGCATGGGGTTATTCCTCCCCAAGTGCGGTACCCTACACTTGCCCTTGTTGAACTTCATTAGGTTTCTCTCTGCCCAACTCTCCAGCCTGTCCAGGTCACGCTGAATGGCAGCACAGCCTTCCGGTGTGTCAGCCACCCCTCCCAGTTTTGTGT
>VFFE01008611.1:26846-50414 GCA_008921705.1 Burhinus oedicnemus | reverse complement strand
AAGACTCAAACGGAACACCTCTATTCTGTTCTTCATTGTTTCATCTGGTTTCTATTAGTTTCTTAATACAAGACAATAATTACCTGGTGAGGGATCTATGGTTACAAGTTTCAGAACACACAACACTAACATTTTATTTCTACTATAACCAAAATCTGGCGATTTTTGCAACAGTGAGGCTGCATCTGAAGTACTGTGTCCAGTTCTGGACTCCCCGGTTCAAGAAGAACAGGGAACTGCTGGAGAGGGTACAGCAGAGGGCTACACAGATGATTAGGGGGCTGGAACATCTTTCTTATGAGGAAAGGCTGAGGGACTTGGGTCTTTTTAGTCTGGAGAAGAGAAGGCTGAGGGGGGATCTCATCAATGCCTATAAATACTTAAAGGGAGGGTGCCAGGAGGATGGCACCAGTCTTTTTGCAGTGGTGCCCAGTGATAGGACAAGAGGAAACGGGCACAAACTTGACCATAGGAAGTTCCATCTGAACATGAGGAGGAGCTTCTTTCCTTTGAGGGTGGCAGAGCACTGGAACAGGCTGCCCAGAAAGGTGGTGGAGTCTCCGACTCTGGAGACATTCAAAACCCGCCTGGACACCATCCTGTGCAGCCTGCTCTAGGTGTCCCTGCTCTGGCAGGGGGGTTGGACTAGATGATCTACAGAGGTCCCTTCCAACCCTGGTGATTCTGTGAACTCTGAAATAAATAATCAATGTCTCATCCTGGCGTGTGGGATTGGCTATTGCACACTGGGTAACGAATCCGATATTTCGGACAACACTAGCATTAGTTAAATTTTTCATTCCAACAGACACGTCCACTCTCTTTGTCTTTGCAATTGTCCTTTTAAACAATCTATTTCTATTTGTTTCTTTAAATTGTCCATGGCCAATCTTTTGCAATCATTATATTGTTCCTGTGTTTGAATCAAGCAGGCGCGTAGGATGGCATGCGTAGTTCCTTTACTTTTGCCGTCTCGACTATTTCCGTGGCATTGTTTTGTTCTTTCCACAACTGCTACTGGGTCGGACCACTTCCCCTTTGCCCAATTTAAACCTGGAGGGGAAGGACTACAGCCGTGCCTCCATAATAACTCCTCTATAGACCTCCTGCCATCTATGCCAATTTAAACGTTGCGGAACCTCACAAAACCAAGCCAGACTGACTAACAAACTAAAATGGGAGTTATTTTTACAAGATGGTAGCAAAATCAAACTAAATTTTACTCTAACTGAAACTGCTTTGAGACTCTGACAAACTAACAATCCACAGGTTCAGAATGTTGCTCAGGAGTTAATACTTACACTGCCGACTTAAGAACTCTTAAGGTTTATGGTCGATGACCCAAAATGCACATAATCACTTACCTGTATAAGATGAGGACTCCCAATTTGTACAGAATGCTATGGAATGGCATCCCAACCCACAGGGAGAGTCCCCGACCGCAGACCCACTGCTCTGAGGGAGACCAAGTCAAAATGTCTCTCTCAAGGGGCCCCATTTATAACCAATTTGAATCTGAACTGAGGCCATATATGGTCATGTAGCCCTCCCATTGACCGAAGATCCCAACTTCTTCACCTTTTGACTGAAATGACCACCACTGCATGGGCTTAATAAGAGCTGTGGTGGGAATTTTTTTGTCAGGTCTTTGTTAGGTTTTCATGGGCTTTTGTCAGATCTTATCTGATCTTTATTAGGGCCATCTGCCACAGCCATCAGTATCCTGTTTCTTTCCAAGTTCACCAGATCCTTGGGAATAAAGGAATTAGTTGTGAAAGGTGATGGGAGGACAAGGCAATAGGTTAACTGATTGTTGACTGCTGCTGACTAATGGTTGTCTCTGGAGGAACTCTGCCTTGCATTTTCGCCTGATCTTATCTAGTGCTAAATCAATTTTTATATGGGAGAAAACTGCTAAACAACATGTTTCTGTCTTTGCTTTTCAGATATTATTATCCAGTATCCTCAGTTCTCTGGCTACTCATACATCACTTTTGAACCACTGAAAAACTCCTAACAGACATTTCAAATTACCCTTGAATTCAGGGTAAGTTTAAGCAATTCCAAACTCACATAGGAGCTTTAAATTGGGCCCTCAGAACATAGGACAGGCTTGCCAGCCTCATAGCCTGGGTACGAGGCTGTCACTAGAGCAGCAATCTGTTGCCTTGCATGGTGATCTGGCAGCTTAACTTGCAGAATGGCTGCAAAAAGCTGCTATGTACATATGGAGAAATCTTGCTTGCACAGATTGTTCAGCTTGAAAAGTGTCAGGATCACTGCACATGTGAACCAGAGTGTGTGTATTCATGTGCAGTAAGTCTGATGTGTCTACACTTAACAGGCTTGCTAGGACATCCTTGCTAGACTTTGTGCTCAGAGGTCTCATATGGGACATCTGACAGTTTTTAATGCTTTCAAGCTTGTTTGTAGGTCTGATAGTATCACACTGTAAATAGAAGAGATGTTCTTAAACCATTTAAGCATTAAGGCAATTGGGTTTTTTATGTTCTTCAAATGCAGGATTCAAAATTGATCAACCAGTTGCTGATTTTGCAAGTTAAAATCTCCATCTGAAAACTGCTGTCCCTTTTCTGCAGAAAAGTCTCCCAGTGCTGCTTGCATTTTTCTGTCACTGTGAGGCTTAGACTTTGATTTTTCATGTTGATGCTGTGATTGCAGGCTGAACCAGAAGATGGTTTGCTGCTATGCTGTGGAGAAAATGAACATGGTCATGGTGATTTTATGTCACTAGCAATCATCCGACGTAGCATCCAGTTCAGGTAAAACATGGATTTCTACTAGGCTCACTGCCACCCTAAATCTGATGTAAAGAGAAGGGGCCATTGCTGCCTCCTGAGACTGCTTTATGTGATGAATATCTGTCGTGTCTTTGACTTCTGCCCCATGCAGTGCACAAAATGGATAGTGTTACTTCATTTAACAGTTCTTCAGTATTTTGTTCTCTCATCCTTGTTTAGTGTGTGGAGATGTTCCCTGTTGAACTTTTTTTACTCAGACCTTGGTGTAAAGGCGAAATGATCAGTTTTCTTCAAGGCATTAGTCCAGGGCTCATTGCTATGATATCAGAAATGCCAGTGAGCCACTGCACTTGCTAAGCTTATGCTATATCAAGCTGTGCATAGTCAATGTTTTTGCTTCACAGCAAAAGGACCTGCAGATAACATAAAGGATTTAAAGCCAGCAAGGGGTCTAGAACTTCATCCATATCCCTTGTTTAGATGGGAGTTGCAGGTTTTTTAAATTAAGATGGAGGGGGTTTCTTTCAGTCCCATAGATATGAAGCATGTAAAAGAGTATCTCCAGGATCTCCATATTTGGGAAGGTGAGTCCTTTGAAAGTGGGGAAAAGTAAAGTGGGTGATGTGCCTTAGTTCTGTTTCTGTTTACCTCCTGCACTGAATGGCAGTCAAAGAAAATGGCATGTTTTGTGCACATTCAGCTCCACGGAGACTCTCCTGGAGGTCTCCTTGTCAATCAGTACTGAGTTCCATAAAGAATCACAGAGTTATTAACATAGCACTGCCTTTCACCAGGGACCTAGAAAAATTCCCAAGAGAAATTACTGTGATTGATAGCAAGAACAGAGAGCTTCCCAGGAGCGAAAGGAATATTCGGAGACTAAAAACGACTTTTGGTTATTTGTTTAATGTAAGATTGTCACCCTGCCCTCTCTGTCTCGTGCTCCCAGGTTCAACTGTGGCACTGGAGTTGCAGTCATAATGAGCGAAAACAAAATCAAGCTGGGGAACTGGCACAGCGTCACGTTGTTCAGAGACAGGATGAATGACTGGCTCAGGATGGATAACAATGCTCCAGTCACAGGAGAATCTCAGGTAGGTAATCCTGCACCTGCAGCTTGACCTTGGGCGCTCTCAAGATTATGATAACATTTTTTCTTGCCAGCAGAAGTCTGATCAGATTTTAAAGGTACATTTTTATTCATCAGTGTTGGGGCATTTAGTGAACCAGGATCAGTGTACAGATACTCTTCCACATACATAGTCTAGAAATCACATAGATAAATATCCTAGTGCTGAATTCCATCACAGTTTCTCTGTTGTCCTCCATCCTTGCTCTGCTGTCCTGCTACACTTCGCTAATCTCAGATACAGGCTGCTGTTAGAAGTTTACCAGACTTTACAGCTGTTGTCCCTGATTGCTTTCTTTTTCAAGCCTCAGAAAGCTTCTCTGCTTCCTCAACCAGAAAAATTAGATGCATATGTGTATATATTTATGTATACTATGCATATAGCCACACAAAGTTTGTATACAGAAGTGTAATTACATAGATTTAAACACAGTAATAAATACCAACAATTTCATATGAGGCCACCAGGATAAAATATAATAGAGGATATCTTGACTTGCTCATTTGTTACCAGGCCAGAAAACAGAAGTGAAATTAAGACACTGAAAAAAAAGACAGTTGCAAATTGTTTCAGATGTCTTTCCTCTTCCCTTTGATAGCCACTATTAGCATGCCATCCCTAGCCCTGAAAAAAAGTGGCTTCAGATGTCTTATTACTTTACACTTTCATGTATAGGCACTGAAAGGAAAAAAAATCTTGAGGACCTGAGTAATAGGAATGGGATGAAGCCTGTCAGCATAAATGCTGTGTGCAGCAGCCTAATGTCAAGAACTTCTGCTGTGCATTGAGTGCTCATCAGCTGGAAATTACAAAGGAGAAGGATTTCAATGTTTGTCACATGTTTATATGTGTTACCAATGCTATGAGGCCACTCAAAGGGCAAATGTGAATCAGGAGAGATATGTCCAGTAGAGACTAATGCCATTGTACAGCACTTTGGTAAGACTGCATCTGGTTATGCAGGGCTATGATCACCCATATCTGAGAAAGATGAAGTCAAACAAGAAAAGGTGCAACGAAGGGCTAGTAGGAGGATTATGGTTCACAGTCTATTACAAGAAGAGTTTGACAGTGGACACACATTTTTCTAGCTGCATCTACACCAGAAAAAAAGTTAATTGCTCCAGGTGCTGCTCTCCACCAGAACTTGCTGCTACCATAGTATTGTTGCTCCAGTGAGTCTTCCTCAGCCCTTCCTAGTTAGAATGACCTGGATTAGTCTCAGCAGAGTGGTAGTCTTTTCTGACAGGGTTCATTTTGACTTGAACAGTTTAGAGAGTGCCCACAAGAGAAGTGGAGCTTGACAGACCAAGGGGGGTAGGAGCATCAAAGGTGACAGGACATGGCAAGCAGTTGGAGGCAGGCTGGAGAGCCCACAGCCCTGGCATATGCCCACCATGAAACCCTGTGGACATCTGAACTCTCTTTAGCCACAGGCTCCACCTGAATTATTTTTCCCTGCTGAAATTGAGATCCATTTGATGTGTTTCTGCAGTGCATTGTGCAGTGAACACCCATAGACTCAATAACCTTGGCTTATTTAGCCTGGCAAAATATAGGCTATGGGGATATGATTTATTGTTATAAATACCATGGAGGCAGGGCAGGGGTGAAAAATCCAGAAAGCTTTTGGGCTAAAGGTCAGCACTGTCAGAAGAATACATTGGAAAAAACTGGCCATGAATAAATGTGGGAATTCTGAATGTTTTCTTCTAAAGGGAAGTGAGGTTTTGAAACAGGCTTTGAGCAGGAGGCAAAAGACATATATTTTGATCAATTTATGAAAGAAATTATGACTCCATTGCTCACAATAGCATGAAGTTTGATTCAGTGATCCAAAAAGTTCTGTCTGGGCTTTTTTTGTTCCTTTCTGTGCACTATATCAGTGCTAGTAAACTTGTATGTGTACGTTTCTATAGGCAGATTAAGGTAAAAAATAAAAAAGATGGGGAGTAAATTTAGTGCTGGCAAAGTGAGCAGAACCCCACTGAAGTTGTAGTTGTATCAGTTTATGCCTTGTCTTGGTTTCTACTGTTGTTTTTTGCCATTTCATTATTATTCAACACTAAGCACTTGCTGGGTTCTGTACAAAAGGCAATATCACATTGGTCTGTCCCTCCAGGGCTCAGAGTTTAGAAGACAAACAATTTTGGCAAAAGTAAAGGAAGAAATTGCAGCAAAAGACAGATCACAATCCCTCCTCAGAACATAGTGATTTTTAATCTTTTTATTTTGCATTAAATAGTCTATGTTATCATGATCGATGCGGGTGCAAAAAGTAACATTTAAAATGATAGACTGAGCGGAGAAATGACTAATGAAAAGGAATTACCAGTGAGACAATTCTTTATGAAGAAAAAAATTGATTATACACAGTGTGGCTTAATTTGTTATCCTGCGTTATGTCTGTTCTACATCATGTCATGCTCTGTTTTCCCTTTAGGGCCAATATAGTAAAATTATGTTCCGGACTCCCTTCTACGTTGGCGGTGCTCCCAGCATGTACTGGCTGGTCAGAGCCACAGACACCAACCATGGGTTTCAAGGCTGCCTTCAGTCATTCAACATCAATGGAAGGATAATTGATATGAAACCCTGGCCATTAGGGAAAGCTCTCAGTGGTGCTGATGTCGGTAAGTGTAATGGTATGGGGTTACTTTTTTTGCCTGTTGAAAAAATTGAGCAATGGTCCAGGTTTGAGAGATGGAAGGTGTCGTCTCTGTTTTTGGTGTGGTATTTCTCTGTGCCTTTGCACATTGATTTTGCTGGGTCTGTAGTAGGGGTTTTTATCACACTGTGCAAATAAACATCACTGTAGTATACCAAAACCCCTTGTGAACGCAGTTATCCAACACAAAAGTAAAACTAGTTCTCATGGGCAAACAGGAAACTCAGTGTTGCTGATATAATTACGTCTGCACCAATATTTTTTGCCAACATCTCTCAGGATGCCTCTTCATGCTCCTGACTTGACACAGTCATATCATCAGAAATCAATAGTATGCACACTGTGTTTGTATTTAAAACACTAGGGACCCAACAAAATGTGTTTTGCCTAAAGGCATCATTGCACTTGTCCAAAACAACGCAGGGATCTTTCAGACCCACAGCAGTGCTGTGGCCATTACAAAGTGCTTTTCCCCATGAAACCCTATTACTGCTGAGGCAAATAGGCTTTTCCATCGACCATCCATTGTTTTCATTTCCAGGGTCACAGTATGTTTAAAAATACCATAGAATAATTTATTTCAACAGCTTTATTAAGTGTTATTATAACATTATCTCCCCTTCACAGATTAAAAGATGGAGAAGTAGGGAAGTTAATTAACTAGTCCTGTCTTCCATACCATTTATTCATCTCTATTTCATCCATGTAATGGGCACTCGAAAAAAGGATAGGGCAACAAAATCCTTGCTTTAATGACCTCCCAGTCTAAACAGTTTAAGAGTAAGAGTAAACCCAAGTCAGAAAGCAAGTGGTAAAGGTAGGAAATAGATCCCATATCACTGAACTCTCCGTGCCGTGCTTCAGCCACAAAGTCATCTTTCTTCTCTTCTATAGCTTTGCATTTGGCATCCCAAGGATAAAGTGATTCATGAGAAACATCCTAACAATCGCTCCGTATTCTCTGGATACCATGACCAAACTTCTGTACAATATAGGGGGGAACAGAGTGGCCCAAGAAACAGATGCTGAAAAGAATAAGACTTTGGAAGCAGACAGTAATTTCACAATAGAGTGAGAATCTATGGAATTTATATAGATAGATGAAAGTCCTGCTGAAGTTCTCAAAGCCCTAATCTCTCTTGCCTTTTGGGTTGCAGCTAGCTTCATTCCCATCCATGAATGCTCCACATACTACTGCATTAACAATCAACATAAATGAAAATAAATGCTGGGTTCTGCCATGTGTGACTCAAAACCGAGTGATAGAGCCTTATTGTTCTTTTGTGGCTGCACACACTTATATGAAACTACCAGGAGAGATTTGCAAACAATATGCCATATAAGTTAAGCTTAAAATAAATAAATTGTAAGTGAACTCTAATAGGGTTTAGGGATGTTTTTTGCTAGCCAGTCTTTTGTTTCTTTCCTATTGGCATAGTGTATAAACCAGGGGTGCTGTGGTATATGAACCGCAGAATTGAGGGTGGGGAGGAGAGGGGTCCATCCTGCCCCTGCGCCATCTCTGCCAGCTGCAGTAGAAGTCCCACTGGACCATGAGTTACGGGGCTGACGGGGGAGGCAACGCTCATAGTTTGGAGCAGGCATGGCAGGACCCTGTACTCCCGCTGCAGCTTCCCTCCTTCCTCATCTGCCACTGCACTGAAGCAGATGCAGCCATCAGACCTGTGATTTCCCTTTCCGGTGTAGTCACTTGTGCTGGCCTGAAAGCTGTGATAACTCAGGTCACTGAGACATTGTGAGGGCAGTCTGTCCTTAAATACCATGACTGCTCCAGTTCAAGCTCTCCCTCAAACCAGCGAGCCTGTGACTTGTCCCATTATTGTTATCTTCCTCCTTCTCTGTTTCTCAAAGACTTTGCTTAATTTTGATCTGTTTGAAAATACTGCCAGCATTGACTAATATTGCAGCAGATCAAGTAAAGATGAGCGTTGTCTTAGTTTTATGTTTGTGTCTCAAACTCAGTACAACTAGATCCTTGTTTACCCTCATGTCTTGGATCAGTTTCCTCGTCTATAAAACAGACCTAATGCTATTCATTTCTGTCACTGTCACAATAAGTGATGAGTATGTGAGGGATCTCAGAGACTAGATACCTCGTTGTAATGATGGAGAACTTAGGCAGTAAGGCTGGAGTTGAAGAAAGATTCAAGTTGTTGTTTTAAAATGTTCTCTGTTTTGAAATAAACTTGAAAATAGGATTTGTATATGAAGGGTTTTGTTTAAATCCTGTAAAAACTGTCATTTAAATTCTACTGAAGTGGAGTACAGTTACACGAAAAACACAGTGACAAGATCCCATTCACATCCTGCTCCAATTCACCGTGGCCATTACAATGCAGCCCAGAAGGAGAAAAGATGGCTAAATGAGCATTGCAAGTGCCCATGCTCCCACGGCTGGGTGTGGGGCAGCCGTTTGAAGGGGTAATTGTCTCCTTCCATGTAGAAGGAGAATTTGTTCCCTTCCAGAGAACTTGTATATTTTGCTTATGCTCCTTGGGTTAGCCCTGGAGCCTTGTGTTACGAACACCTTCTCTCTCTACAATGAAAAATGGGCCTGGCAGGAGATTTATAGAAGTGCAAGTCTGGTCTGGCAGGGAGTTGTACCAGATGACCCAAGAATTATTACTGCCTCTGTCCTAACTTGGTGAGAAAAGGTTATTTTCCACCTTGGACGGCAGAGTGATCGGGATGAACCAGCACATAAGCCATCTACACAAGATACTTTTTTGCACTTTTCGTTCTGACTCTGGGATGGGAAATCAAACTGTAAAGCTGGTGCTGTACTAATGCCAGTACCTTATTGAAGATTTGTAGAGTCCTGGTCTGGAAACTGTCTTTACAATCAGAGTGCTGTATTTAAACAAAGCAAAAAAGGCATATCCCCTTCTTGAAGTAGTTTTGCAGGACTTCTCTCAGTCACCTCGGATAACAAAACTGTTCTCCAATGTTGTTTATCAGAGTTGCTTCACTACACCTGTGTCATCTTGGAGGTGATATTTCAGTGTGCCTCAAAATAAATGTGCAATTCTTTGTTTGTCACAACCACTTTGCCCCTCCAAATGATATGCTTACACTTGTACAGCATGAATGTATTATTTGGGCTTTCTTAATGTATAAGATCAGTTTGTTACTATCGATTAAGGGGGGAATTATTTAATCAGAAACTATCTAAAATAAAGGAGAAAGTAAACAACATCGACAAGCATTTCATCAGATGTACATTTCCCACTGAATAATCTGACTTTATAGATACCAGTTTTAAGAAGTAAATAAGTAAATTATTCAGTCTACAACAATTTCAGCTTAATTCCAGCAAGAAGAAATCATGTCCTTGTTATTTCGGTTGATGTGCCAGCACAGTAGAAATGCTTTTTAAAAAGCCCATATGCTGATCATATGGATCCCTTTTAGTGCAGACAAGAGGGCTGACAACATCATTTTAGTTAATAAGATTAGCTGATGATGATTAACACCTTCTGTGCTTACCATGGCACAAATTTACAGTGAACAAAGCAGCACTTAAGGTAATTGAAATTAAACGTCACAGTGCTTCTAAACAATATGGAGAGATTTCAATTAATGGTTATGAGAAAATGAAGATAGGAACAAGAGCAGAAGAAAAGTAATCTAGGGAATGATTGAAAGCTACAACTGTCATGGTTTGTTAGTGAGGGCTAATTTCTGCTATTTTTAAGGTCTCTTCCTGGTCTGGTACAAAGCCAGTGCTAAAAATCAAGCTACTTTGTGTGAACTGCACACGGTTTGACAAATTGGGAAAGAATCTAGGTAGGAGAGCAGATTGTATTTGGTAGTAGCAATGATCAACAGCCAAATAAATCTTTGACAAACTTCTCTGATAAATCAATGTTCTGGCTCTGTGTTTAGGTGAGTGTAGCAGTGGCATCTGTGACGAGGCATCCTGCATCAACAGTGGTACCTGTACTGTGAGCAAAGCGGATTCATACATTTGCCTTTGCCCCCTTGGATTTAAAGGTCATCATTGCAAAGAAGGTGAGAGGATGCTAGGTTGCTTGTATTTCTTTGTACGTGTTATTTAGCATTCAGTGTGTTTTCCACATAGTGATATCCAAGGAGGTCTTATGCTATTACACCAACAGAAGAGAGTACTTGTTATGTCATCTTTTTAAAATCACATAGTGAAGCCCTCCCCCACCATTCACTTTGGGGCTACATCCAGCTCCTATGTAACCAGTGATTCTCAAACTTCTTTGCTTATTTAAATTAACTATAATTAAGCTTCTCAAACTTACTTTTCAGAAGTTAAAATAAATGTACCACTCCACAGCTGCGCATTAACTCTAAAAAATCCCCGCTTTTCTCCTAAAACCAGCGTCAGTTGTATATTCTAAAATGTAAAGGACCAAATATCAATTCCCTGCTGAAATTGCAGAGATACAAATAGCCCAATACATACTGCATTAATTTCTGTGCTGCAGAACATAGCTTTTCATGCCACCACTTATTGTGTGCATGCTTGCTACTTTGAAATCATTGCAGTGAATCACTAAAGAAAAGGAGCACAAATAAATCCTTGGAAAAAGAAGGGATTGAGGAGGGAAGCAATGTTGGCTAGGATAAACAATACTTTTAATTTGGAACACAAAATTTCTAGGTTGTTTTTCTTAATACTAGCTTTAAGTACCTAACAAAGGGAACTGACACTGGTCGGTAGGAGTCACTCTCTTGCCTTTGAGCCTCAAGTGACCTGCTTGTGTATTCTGGATTTCCAGCAATCACCTTGGCCATACCTCAGTTCAACAAGTCTTTAAGGTCATTTGCTAGCACACCCTGGCCCTTGGAACCACAGAATTACCTTTCCTTCATGGAGTTTGAGATGACATTTCGTCCAGATTTAGAGACTGGTGTCCTTTTGTACAGCTACGACACAGACAGCAAGGACTTCCTCTCTGTCAACATGGTGGCTGGTTACGTGGAATTCAGATTCGACTGTGGCTCAGGAACGGCTGTTATCAGGTATACAGTGTTTCTTGTATTTCCTTTCCAATGATGCCACAGTGCTGATCCGCGAGACAAGTGGACATTCTTCAACAAGGAAATCTTAAAGGCACAGGAGCAGGCCATCCCTATGTGCCGAAAGACAAACCAGCAGGGAAGAAGACTGGCCAGGCTGAACAGAGAGCTTTGGCTGGAACGCAGGAAAAAAAGAGAGTTTATGACCTATGGAAGAAGGGGCAGGCTACTCAGGAGGACTACAAGGAGGCTGTGAGGTTATGCGGGGCCAAAGCCCAACTAGAACTTAATCTGGCTACTGCAGTAAAAGACAATAAAAATTGTTTCTATAAATACATTAGCAACAAAAGGAAGGCTAAGGAGAATCTCCATCCTTTATTGGATGTGGGGGGAAACATAGTTGTCCTGGTTTGAGCAACGCAGGACTAATTTCTTTTCTAATGCTTGGGAAAATTGTACTTTTGGAGGACTCTGGTGTCTGAATTTGTGAAAATATTTACTTTATAGCCAGCTATGGTGTGTGGGTGTCAAGGTCTCAGTGTTTTCAGGCTAGCCAGGTGCAGGGATGAGGAGGAGCGAGACCCGGGCACTTGACCCAAGCTGGCCAACAGGATTATTTCAAACCATGAACGTCACATTCAATATAAATTAGAAAGTTTGCTGAGGAGGAAGGCTCTCCCTTGATGGCGGCGATCCAGAGAACTCCTTGCCCCGGTGCCGGACCCCTGAGGCCTTCCCTTCCTCACGAAGCCATAGCACTCGCAGTGTCTGACATTCACTGTCCACTGCTGGGAGTGCACAGCTTCCTACTGATATAGTTGGCTGAGTATAATCCTTATATATATATATATATATATATCTTTAGATTGGTATCGGGATCACTATTGGTTCTTTAGTGTTATTACTGTTAATTATTTAGTCTTATTCTATTAAATCTGTTTATATTTCAACCCCTGGGTTTCCTGGTTTTCTTCCCGATTCCCCCTCCCTGGGTGGGGAGGGGTCATTGAGTAGTAGAATAATTGTCTAAACGACAATAAATTGTGGATTTCTCAAACCATAACAATAGTGACCAAGGATGAGGAGAAGGCTGAGGTACTTAATGCCTTCTTTGCCTCAGTCTTTAACAGTAAGACCATTTGTTCTCGGGGTACCCAGCCCCCTGAGCTGGAAGACAGGGACGGGGAGCAGAATGAAGCCCTCATAATCCAAGGGGAAATGGTTAGCAACCTGCTACACTACACAGACACACACAAGTCTATGGGGCCAGATGGGATCCACCTGAAGGTACTGAGGGAGCTGGCAGAAGTGCTCACCAAGCCACTTTCCATCATTTATCAGCAGTCCTGCCTAACCGGGGAGGTCCCAGTTGACTGGAGGTTAGCAAATGTGATGTCCATCTACAAAAAGGGCCGGAAAGAAGATCCGGGGAACTACAGGTCTGTTAGTCTGACCTCAGTGCCTGGGAAGGTTATGGAACAGATCATCTTGAGTGCCATCACACGGCATGTACAGGACAAGCAGGTGATCAGGCCCAGTCAGCATGGGTTCATGAAAGGCAGATCCTGCTTGACTAACCTGATCTCCTTTTATGACAAGGTGACCTGCTTAGTGGATGAGGGAAAGGCTGTGGATGTTGTCTACCTGGACTTTAGTAAAGCCTTTGACACCATTTCCCACAGCATTCTCCTGGAGAAAGTGGCTGCTCATGGCTTGGATGGGCATACTCTTCGCTGGGTCAAAAACTGGCTGGAAGGCCGGGCCCAAAGAGTGGTGGTGAATGGAGTTAAATCCAGTTGTCAGCCGGTCACGAGTGGTGTTCCCCAGGGCTCAGTACTGGGGCCAGTTCTGTTTAATATCTTTATCAATGATCTGGATGAGGGGATCGAGTGTATCCTCAGGAAGTTTGCAGATGACACCAAGTTGGGACAGGCTGGTTCGATGGGCCGAGGCCAATGGTATGAAGTTCAACAAGGCCAAGTGCTGGGTCCTGCACTTGGGTCACAACAACCCCATGCAGCGCTGTAGTCTTGGGGAAGAGTGGCTGGAAAGCTGCCTGGCAGAAAAGGACCTGGGGGCGTTGGACAACAGTCAGCTGAATATGAGCCAGCAGTGTGCCCAGGTGGCCACAAAGGCCAACAGCATCCTGGCTTGTATCAGGAATAGTGTGGTGAGTGATTGTACCTCTGTACTCAGCACTGGTGAGGCCGCACCTCGAATACTGTGTTCAGTTTTGGGCCCCTCACTACAAAAAAGACATTGAGGTGCTGGGGTGTGTCCAGAGAAGGGCAACGAAGTTGGTGAAGGGTCAAGTCTTATGAGGAGCGGCTGAGTGAACTGAGGTTGTTTAGTCTGGAGAAAAGGAGGCTCAGGGGAGACCTTATCGCTCTCTACAACTACCTGAAAGGAGGTTGTAGCGAGGTGGGCGTTGGTCTCTTCTCCCAAGTAACAAGCAATAGGACAAGAGGAAGCGGCCTCAAGTTGAGCCAGGGAAGGTTTAGATTGGATATTAGGAAAAATGTCTTCACTGAAAAGGTTGTCAAGCATTGGAAGAGGCTGCCCAGGGAAGTGGTGGAGTAACCATCCCTGGAGGTATTTAAAAGGTATGTAGGCATGGCGCTTAGGGACATGGTTTAGTGGTGGACTTGGCAGTATTAGGTTAACGGTTGGACTTGATGATCTTAAGGGTCTTTTCCAACCTAAATGATTCCATGATTCTATGAAAGAGTAATACCCTATAATGAGGTATGGGAGCCCATCAGGCTCTAGTGCCTACTTCTTCTAATGAAGCACAGAAACTATATATTTGTGTTCAAGGGGACAGGATTTTCTTCCTATATAAGTTTATATTTCAAAGCATTGTTATCAGCATTGCCGTGTCATGCCACCATCTTATTGCAGATGTTACTTTTATTTCTGTATGGTATTGCAGAAATTCCCTTCTTGCCTCCATGACATTGTGCCACAGCTAATTAGAGGATCTATAATTATTTTATACATATACTTTCTAGTCACAGGATTGCACAATGTTGGCACTTCTGTGAGCATCCTGCCCCCTGGTCTCCAGTTCCAGACAGCAAGTACCGGGCTGGAGGTGTCACAAGAAGATACGCTTCCAGGTCCCCTCGTTTCTCATAGTGCTGGGGTTTTGGAGATCTGAGGCTAATATCCAATTTATGTAACTTCAGCAGTCTAAAAGATAAATGTATGGGTTAAACGAGTCACCCAGGCTCCCAGACAAAGACAGACCTTCTGAGAATGATTCATCCCATCCTAAAATAAATGTCTAGGATAGAAGCAATGAGATGCCTCAAAAAGGTCTTATCTCTCTTTGTGTGTGTAACTGAGTGTCCAGTCTCTGGGCAGCTGTTCCCTGGGTTGTTATGAAAAGGCAATGGGCCAAACAGTGGCACTCAGTACCTTGGATGTGGTCCAAGAGGCTGCCAGTTTGACCAGGCTGACCTAATATTTAGAAATAATCTATGTAAAGCTTATGCAAAATGTGTACACTGCCTGCAAGTCTTGGATACCATATGTTTCCTTGCATACCGTACGTTTCCTGTGGATTGACATCAGGAATTTTGGCTATACTGCGATTAGGAGAAATATACTGGTTTTCCACTGAATGAGGACCCAAGCAAACACACACATTCAGATGACAAAGTGAGAGGTGAAATTTCAAGGGAGCAAATGCAAAATAATTCACAACTATAACAATGCACAGCTGTGGCAATACAGTTAGTGGTGTCAGATAAAGATCCTGGAGTCATCATGGACAGTTGTGTGAAAGCAACAGCTAACTGCTTAGAGACAAATACAAAAATGCAAGTGCAATGCAGAGAATTATTAGGAATAGAATAAAGAACGATACCTCTGCAAAAATCCACAATGCATCCTGTCTTGAAAACTTGCTGCCATTCTGGTCACTTCATTTCAGAAGAAATTAGCAAAATTAAAAAAGAAGAGTAGTGTTGATATCCAGGGAAGGGAAAGAAACAACTTCCACAAATACAGCAGGACCCTTCAACTTGGAAAAGAGTTTGGAGGAAGTATGGTTCAGTGGTGGACTTGGCAGTGCTAGGTTAACGGTGGGACTTGATGATCTTAAAGGTTTTTTCCAATCTAAACGATTCTATGATTTTAAGATTCTAAGCCAAACAAAGCGTCGCTTCTCTTGAAAGGAGAGCCATGCATGTCTCCAGCTCCTCTGCAAGCTGCCTATTTCTTCTACAGACAGTTTTTCTGAAGTGTGATTTGAACAGGGGGCAGAGCACAGGTGCACATGCGTCCTGGTTTGAGGACAACATGATACATGCTGGCACCACCATATATTTTTCTGTTTCTTTCTATTTCTAACAAGTCCCAGTATTTGTTTTTGACTACTGCTGCCATGTCTACAAGGCGCACAAGATCTTTCACCTAAGTGATCAGGGTGTCCCTTTCAGCATGCAGAAGAGGGGCTGGGGTCTCCTTGGCAGTTATTTGCACATGCTAATATCTAGTACCAGCTATTATTTTTTCTACTCGAGTCTGCAGTTGCTTACGGTCACCTGTAGGTGGGACGAGCCTCACGAATGTGCTTTAGCTCCTATGGAGCCGAGAGCACACCGGGCACAGTAAAAATGCAGCAGAAACCTCCTGATGTCCATTGCTTTTGCCACATCAGGTCCTTTTAACTGATCGGCATTCAGACGAACCAGTGCTGCCGAGGAGGTTTGTGCTTCTCCCGCTGCTGGCACGCAGCGAGCCGTGGGGTGCCCCACTGCACAGCGGCTCTCTCTTCCGTAGTGGGTTAACCCCTGTGGTGGGGTGCCCCCAGATGCCCACCAAGCCGCTCTATCACTCCCCCTCCTCAGCTGGACAGGGGAGAGAAAATGTAAGGAAAGGCTCGTGGGTCCAGATAAGCACAGGGAGAGATCACTCACCAGTTACTGTCACAGGCAAACCAGACTCGACTTGGGGAAAATTAATTTAATTTATTACCAATCCAACCAGAGTACGGTAATGAAAAATAAAACTAAATCTTAAAACAACTTCCCCCCCCCCTTTTCCCAGGCACAACTTTGCTCCCAATTTCTCTACCTCCTCTCCCCGAGCAGCACAGGGGGACAGGGAATGGGGGTTGTGGTCAGTTCATCACATGTTGTCTCTGCCGCTCCTTCCTCCTCACACTCTTCCCCTGCTCCAGCGTGGGGTCCCACCCGCAGGAGACAGTCCTTCATGAACTTCTGCAATGTGGGTCCTTCCCACGGGCTGCAGTTCTTCATGAACTGCGCCAGCATGGGTCCTTCCCACAGAGTGCAGTCCTTCATGAACAGACTGCTCTAGCGTGGGTCCCCCACGCTGTCAGTCCTGCCAGGAGCTTGCTCCAGCACAGGCTTCGCACAGGGTCACAGCCTCCTTTGGGCGCATCCACCTGCTCCAGCGTGGGGGTCCTCCATGGGCTGCACATGGATATCTGCTCCACCGTTAACCTCCATGGGCTGCAGGGGGACAACCTGCCTCACCATGGTTTTCACCACTGGCTGCAGGGGAATCTCTGCTCTGGTGCCTGGAGCACCTCCTCCCCCTCCTTCTTCACTGACCTTGGTGTCTGCAGAGTTGTTTCTCACATATTCTCACGCCTCTCTTCCGGCTGCTGTTGTCCAGCAGGTTTTTCCCCCCCTTCTTAAATACGTTATCACAGAGGCACTACCACCATTGCTGATTGGCTCAGCTTTGGCCAGCAGTGGGTCTGTCTTGGAGCCAGCTGGCACTGGCTCTATGAGACATGGGGGAAGCTTCTGGCAGCTTCTCACAGAAGCCACCCCTGCAGCCCCCCTGCTACCAAAACCTTGCCATGTAAACCCAATACATCCCCCTATGGCTCACTGCTCCACTTCAAACAAAGAGTTAAGGAAGAAAAATCTCCAAACTATGAAATTCTAGATCATTTCCTTAGTGTCTCAACAGCACTCTGTTTGCCTGCTTAAATTAAGTGTTTGGCAATCAAGGTTGCATAAGTGTTGGCCTAGAAAACATTTTATTTTAAGAGGACTGTGACCCACCAAGGTCTCTTGCACATCCCTTTTCTCATTTTTCAGCCAAAAAATTAGTGATTTAAAATACCACAGTAGCAAGCATTTGCTCTTTTTTTCCCCTAATCTTTTAATCTGTTTAAGCCAGGAAAGCTTCATAATGTACAATTTTAAACTGTCAAAATTTACAAAACAAAAAGAGTCAGATTTAAAACTGGTTATAACTCACAAATATCTCTATCAAACCTGTATAATACAGACATTAAGCCTCCCGTATAACAAACTGAAACCACAGGTTGCTTTGCTATTTTTAGGTAAGTGTGCAAAGAGCTAATTGTATAGTACACTTAAACGTTAAAAGTTATACCATGTAAGCAGATCTGCTGCTGCTATAAAAAATATACAAGTATAAAATTACTTCTACAAAACTGGTTCATTGATTTTGTTGCTTGTAATAAAAAAAGTAGACTTTAAGAACTTTCCTCCTCAAAAAACCCCAATATTTTGAAACCAGTCACTGTAGCTGTTATTTACACGGGATGGAACATAATTTAACTAAATCAGAGAGTGGTAAGAATAACTACTTATTCCAGGACATACATTTGAATGCATAGATAACACGGCCTGATGGCCTATTTGTTGAACAATACAGTCATTGTACCATTGCAGGGTGGAATGAATGCAGGTGTTTCAAGACTGCTCTCTTTGATATTACAAAAGATAATCTATGGACCACAACACAGTCATTGAGCTACTCATAACATCACACATTTCTTTGCCATTTGCACAATCTTTAGAGTTCACTTAATGGGTAGAGGGGATGGTTCCTACACAAAATACTCAGTTTGGTTTGGTCAGCAGAGGAGAGAGAAAAATGTTCTTTTTTTTTAGGGTTTCCCTTTGGCTCTGTCACCTTTCCAGATGGCAAATGTGGGCCGACTGTAGAGGGCTGTGGCAGCCAGCTCGTGCTCAGTCACACACACAAGCACACGATGAGTCCTCGGCACTGAGATTCCTCTCTTGTCACTTGGTCCCACACGTGTTGATGTTCCTCCCATTGGCAGCATCCTCCACCAGCGAGATGTAGTAATTGGTTGAAAGCGTGAGGTGTGAGATGCACCCCACCAGGCCCCGTATGTACTGCCTGTTCGTGTGCAGAGCTATTTCCTTCATGCCACCTGGGGGAAAGGCAGCGATGAAAAACTCTTCACCGACACAGGTGTCTGTTCCTGCTTGGCAGACTGCACGCACAGCAACACTATTAGCTTTCCTAGCACACCTCAGAGGTGAATTTTAATTTACAGGTTGCTCCGTGGTTTTTAAATACAGCTTTTAAGCACTTGAAAGTACAGAGGGGATAAGCAGGCAATAATAAACTAGGATGCTAATTATTTATTGCAGAAATTGTAGTATCAGTAAGAACTGAATAAGCTTGTGCCCAGATTCCCACTAAGGTGCAGGGTTTGCAGCTGACACTCGCTGTTTCTCTACGTACCTGCTAGGGGTGCCACAGTGCACCCCATGGTGCTGGTCCCTTCTCATACCACAGTCCCCCCCGGCCCGCCTGGAGAGGCCTCCCCACAAAAAACAGGCTGTTGAGGACCAGAGGTTGCCACATGAAACCTTCACCTTGAGATGGACAGAGCTGAAAAGAGTTTGTTGGAAGTATGAAAAAGGCTTTTAAATTGCAAATGGCATGGAGATAAATAAGGAATGATTATCCCGGGTTTTTTCATTATGGAAGAATTAGAAGGAGCCCAGTGAAACTGCAAACCAAAAAATATCAAACAGAAAATAAGACTTATCTTTTTTTTCCAGTCAGCACATAAATAAGTTGTGGAAACTAATTGTCACAGCACGTTACAGATGCCATTACTATAAATAGGTTCAAAAAAACCACATTAGACAAATTTAAAGAAAGATCCATTGAAGGATAGCAAACACAATTGTATGGATACAGCCTCTGACTCGGGAAATGACAAGTTGCCAGAAGGAGGGAGGATGTATCAAGGGAAGAATCACTCCATCCTTGCTGAAAAGCAGCAGAAATAGCTAATGTCGGAGACCTTTGCTTCAACCCAAAATGGCCCTTCTTACAACAGCCTTCAATCTTTTTCTGATTACAACCGTCTAATTCCTATTACTGGCAACCATAAGACATTAAAGTAGACATAATTTTTTCCCCCAAGAATGTTGTAGTGCTGCAAAACACCTTAGACTAGCGTTTAACCAAAATGTATGTAGCTTGTAAAATGTGGCAAGAGCCACGAGCATGTGCCTGGGAGTGGAAACTGCCCCTTTCTATTGGAAAGCACAAGAGAGAGCAGGAAGCCAACTAGCACTTGGGTCACATGTGTTAGGGAAAAAGAGTGTGGTGTGATAGCTGGGTAATGGGGGAGACTCATGAGACTGGCAAGCTTCGTTGAAAATTGTCAGAATAGCCCAAAACCCCAAAGATGTTGTTAAACAATGACTTACAAATACTTGTGTTCAATGAATATTATGCAGATTGCAAGGCCAGGCTCTCAGATGAGGAAATGCCAAGCTTCTGGTTCCCTGTACAGCATCGGTTTTCACAGTGGTTTCATCACTTCAGTCTTTTTTAGCAAGTTAATGTTCTAGGAGGCACAATGCTGATACACAGTGCAATCCTTTTGAGCCCATACATGTAATCCAAAACCCACGAATCCTGATTCCTCTTACATCCAATTGATTATCGCCATTACGTAGTGTCACTATCTCTGTCTGACTACCATCTATTACCACCCTCCTGCCCCGCATTACTTTAATGACTTTATCCAGGTCCAAGCATACACCCAAGCTTCAGGCAGAGTGGTTACCTGTTCAGCTCAGGCACTAACCATGTAACTCTGAAGGTTATATTGAACTTTCCCATTGACAATGTTGCGGTGTAATTAACCCAAGCTCAGCTGCTGTCCTCAGTCACTGCCTTGTGGACCACACAAGTCAAACCACCTCCTCATGCGAGAACTCCCTTGGTTGAGGAGGATCAAGTTAGAGAACAGTTAAGTAAGATGGATATCCACAAGTCATGCTTTCCCTTCTGGGCACAATTGCCTCCCATGAGGTAATGAGTTATATATACACTGCAAGATGTCTGCACCTCCTCCAAATAGAAAAAGTAGGCATACACTGTCCGCGCTGCAGTGTTTGTGCCAGCCTGCAAAATGCTTACTAGGGAATTTCAAAATGCAGACATTAAAGAAAAAGACTCTTGACCCAAATGATACGGGTTTAAGAGAATGTCTGTCACAGCTTCAGAATAGCCCTGTGTGACTTTGGCAGCCTGCCTTGAGCTGTGCTAAGTTTCAGAGTTGGCACTGTCACCTCTAATACAATAATCTTGTATTATTATTAGAGGGGGGGGAAGGAGGGGGGGGAACAAAAGGGGACAAAAGGGAAAAGCTTGAATGTGCCTCTTCAGAGCAGCCTAAAACTTGAGGTCAGCAGGAGCTTGCTGCTGCTGTGTTCCCAGCAGAGGAAAGCTCTGGTCCCCCACATAAACCAAAGATGAAGAAACACACCGCATTTGCAAATCGTGCTGTGATGGACAACATGGCTACTGGTTCCCTTTGGAAATGGTTTACCCATGAAAGCAGATAATAAAGACAGCTACCACAGCAAATGTCAGTCATTGGGTACTAAGTCTGTGTGCAGCCACTTGCATAGCAGGGGAGGTAACTCACTGCCTGCCTGTAATATTAGCTTCCTATTTTGTTGATATATTAACTTGTAGTTCTGTGAGGTATATCACATGCAGATCTACCATCCCAAAATTTAACACACAAACCCAAGATCCCAGATCCCCCTGCATGTCAGAACAAAAATAATGAATGTGTCAAATAGGAGAGTGTATGATTTTACATCAAATGTGACTGATGTTCCACACATAAAGTGAACAGTACAAAAACCCATTACAAAAACCAAATTGTCACATGTGACAGGCATGGCTCAAAAATAAAAAGCAGCAGCACCAATGATTTGCTTCAGAAATTGTTTGGCATTAACACCCTACATCTTTGAACATTGATCCAACTGGAAGATTGAAGCACTGAGTTAGGAGTAACAGTAGGACACAAGGGACACAATCCCTTCCAGAAGTTGGGGTGGGTTTTTTTGTTTTGTTTTGTTTGTTCATTTAAAAAAAGCTGAACTGTCTATTTTTCTAGGAAAAAAGCAAAAAGTCAAAAGAACTAAACCAAAATAGATGTTCAAGAAAGTAATAAGATCTTTCAGAAAATGATGGTTAGGAAATGCAGTACTTTAAGTTTCCTAAGACATTTTTCAGAAACAAGGGGAAGGGATTCCACTGATATCTAATTTGACTGAAGAGGCTCACCAGGAAGCCCAAAAGTACTAGTACAAGGAGTATGATCCCCTCTGAAGCCCAAAGTTTTAGTCTTTAGTTATCAATGCATTTAGAGGCTAAATAGCACCATGCTTTGAAAGTGAATTTGATATGGAAGACATTCCTAAAGATGCTTCACTGGTTTAACATGTCACTTGGGCTCAGAAAGAAAGTCCGTTTCCTGACAGTCCTTGTCACTCATTCTTACTGCTCCATGCACCTAGGGGTGTCTTCACATGGTCACTAAATTAGCACACACCCTCTCACTACCCATCTGGTATTTGGATTTGCTGCATAATATTTAAGATGGGCATTTGAAAGGAGTCCTCACTGGCAGCACTGAATAGGCTCAAAAGAAACCAGAGAGGTGAAGCAAATGAGCTTTCAAGTGATGGAATGACAACTGCTTACTGGTTCATAACCATTAAGCAACAGTAAATGATGCTACATATGTGATAAGCTCAATAAGCTTTGTTCATCAAACCTAAATTGTTTCATAAATTGCTGTGGCAGGCTAAGCTGCAAAGTCATCATAACAAGCATAAACTAGGCTAAGCTGCAAAGTCATCATTGTGATAGACTTGTATTGTATATTTGTTAATCAAACCGGTACACAATATGCTAATCGCTGTAAACTAGTATAGCCGGGAGACTGTGTAACCGCAATGTCCCGCTAAGTACTAGCCTTGATTGCCGGATAAGGGAATACTTTAGAGTTGTAAAGGTATGTAAATGATAAGATCACGACCTACCAGAAGGCCAGGAAAGACCCCCTAGCAACAGAGCACGAGACCGCAGACTATAAGAAGAGGACTCTGGAGGGGGTAAAGGGCGCGCCGTCGGTGGAGTGGGACTCCCGGGCCGCCCAGCGCTGTTTTGCTTGCTGCCGCTTGCTAAATAAATACTTCAAATTTTAATTGGCTCTGTCTCTCCTCAATTTGTGAGATCAACTTATAACAACTTCAAAAAACAGAACAAGAAAAGAGGGAGAGGGAAGAGAATTTCACTTCCTGCAGGTGATTTGTAATCCTGAATGTTTTGCATTTTGTTCTCTTTTGTGTTGCGATGCTATAGTTCCCCTTCCAATAGTATGGATTCCTCCTGAGCATGAGTGCTTATAGATGCTGGATTCCAGAATCCATTCTTGTTCCTCTGACTACCTCAGTTTGAATAGCTCAGTTATATGTTTTTGGTCTAAATTGCTACTCTTCTGTGACAAGAGTCTGCTTTGCTGTTGTAAAACTTCCCCTGTCTAGGCTGACCGGGGTGAATCATTGCTTCCTTTTAATGTATTTCTTATACATACCCGCTGTGGGAAGATTCTTGATGGAAAGTGAGCATCCTGTGATCACTCCAAGTCTCAGTGATCTGTGTGTGGCCTGTAGTTAACCCATGTAAGTGTTGCACTGGAAAGGTTACTTGCGGTCAACACGGTAAGAGAGTAAACAAGAATGGAGGAGGAGGTTGCACTGAAGGCGGAACTTGAAGCAGGATGTAGGTGGACAAAGCATCCGCTTGGACTTGTACTTTGAGCCAATCAAGAGTAGCCTTAGGCGCGTGCTTAATGAGGTAAACCAATCAGTAAGTTGTTGGCGCGTTATCTCGAACA
>VFFE01008610.1:0-47024 GCA_008921705.1 Burhinus oedicnemus | reverse complement strand
TCCCATCGGTAGAGCTCTACTTGTATTTACAGTAAGCGCATCGCCCCAGCTGTCCCCCAGTCCCTCCTGCACCAGCCAGTCCAGGAGCGGGGGGCAGCAGCCTCCTCCCACCTGCTCAACACCCATCGTGGTCAAGCAGCGGAGATCCCGGATCGGCTGCTGAGAGTCACGGTCCCTTCCCTGCGGCAGCCTGTTAGCTGAACGGCAATGGCAATGCCACAGCAGCATCACGTCCCGGCGCCAGGAGCAGCATCCCTCAGCCCTGCCACTCAGGGACCATGGCACTGGGCTGGCAAGCTGCAGCTCCTCGGCACCCTGGGTGGGCTGGATGTCCCCAGCAGTGCCAGGCCATCATGGGACAATTGGATTTTTCTGGATTTTTTGCAGTAGGAATACAGCAAGCACAATACAGCACGAGCCCCGCGTGGCTGCAGCAGGGCAGCAGCAGGCAGGTTGCTCTCCCCGCCTCGCTGTGCTGCCCGTGCAGGCAGAGCACGGCTCCATGGCCACGGCTCGGGGCTGTGCCAGGATGCTCGAAGCCTGAGCTTCCGACGCTGTCGGCAAGGGAGTACACTCATGCATTTTTCAGGGCGATCAATGCAGCCAGGCACCCCGCAGACATAATGACTGCATTGGCCTGAATGCAGAGACAGGCTGGGCAAACAGCTCCAAGTCTGGCGTAATAGACAGAGCCCTGGGAGAGCTGGGCATTATTTATAATTTAACTTATAATTTGCTGCTCAAACCTAGTGGTTTAAAGTGGTTGGATGTCAGCGTGCCTTTGGAGAAAGGAGCGGGACGGGAGAGGAGAGCGCAGCACTTCCCTGCTTCCCAACCCAGGGTGTTCGAAAAGCTCTTCGCTCGGGTTCTGACCTACTTTGCATGGCAGAAGCAGCCTCCACCATTAACAAAAGAAGTCAAAATCGCAAAATACAACCCAGCAGGCTGCAAGAATGCAGAGCCAGTCACTGCACACAGCAGTCAGAGGCAATTTGGGAACAACGCTGCAGGTAATGATCACAGACCTCAACTCCCATCTCCCCCCTCCCTCCGCACCACAAGAGGAGACCAGACTGGGGGGCACTGGGAGAGGAGAAACCTGCAGCAGGGCAGCTTCTCCCTCAGCAGCCAGCGTCCTGGCGCTATTGCCCCATCCTCACCCCTCTGCCAGGCTGCAAAAACATCCTCAAAATGAAACCAGCAGCAGCACAAGGGCCGTCAAGGGGTGCTAAGGGCAGCGGTCTGGCGGCAGGAGACAAGGCGACTGGTAGCGAGACAGAAGCCAGGTTACTATAAAAATGTTTTGTCAAAACTTTTTTCCTCCTACACAAAACAAGGTTTTCAATCAAACCGTGTCTGGTTGAAAGCAATCTGCTTCCTTTGAACAGCTTTCCAGATCCAGCAGTTTGGGCCAAAAACTTGTCACTTTTCAGCCAGCTCTTTTCTCATCTTTCAGCAGATTATTTTTTACTTTCAACAAAGTCGTAAGCCATCCTCTGCCTGACATGAGACAGGTTATAAGCGTGTAGCCATCCCAAACATTATTTTACTTGAATAAGGTATTTAGGATGTCCCTTTTGTGTTTGCCTTGCAGCCCCGTGATGTCTCCTTTCACGGCTGGGCCAGGAGCATCCTGCACCGCAACCCATGGCTCATCACAAATCACTAAGTGTTCTTCCCAAGGTGTGAACCAAGCTGGCTATTAGAAAGCTCATTTTAGCTCCTTTTGCAACTTCTCCTCTATTAAATGGAAAGCAGAAAAATCGGCTTTTCACTTTCTTTCCTCTGCGTGTTTCACCCAGAAAACCCCAAACACTCCAAAGCAACAAAAGCTCAGCCGCCTGTAAGGGGAAAGCGAAGACGGGAAGGGCAGGACGGAGCTCCATTTCTGTGCCCAAAACGCATCATGCTACGTGTGACAAATTGGGCAAACACCCTGCAGCAAAGGCCTGGAGGTGGGAGCTTGTACGTGGAGAGCTTTGCTCAGCCTCATCAGCACGATGTCCCTCGTTCCCGCTCCCAGCAAGTCGCAGGAGCATGATGGAGTGGGACTGGGTGCAGCACTCGGTGCTCAGGCTTTGGGCACAGCCTGCCAAACTTTTAAGACTATCTGAAAAACCAGCACCACAGACCGGTGCTGAATGCAGACACAGGTCACTAGTTGTGCTGGTCGGTGGCCACCCAGCCTCCGGTGTGGGCACTGTCGATGCCCTGGCAGACCCGAAGCAAGCCATCGCCCATGGCTCGTGGCTCCCTGGCTGGCGAGCGAGGCTGGCAGGAGCCCTGCTGCTCTGGGCATGGCGGGGAGCCTCTCCATGCAGGTCTGGTATTGTATGGTATCGATTGCCACCACACCTCGGGCAGCGCTGGAAAGGAGAGGACACGCATGCATTACAGGCGGGAAAGCAGTGCTGCACTAACCCGGCTGACACCGCATCCCTCCCATCGCCGGCTGTGCCCTGGCGTGAGCCCTGCATGGGGGCACTGGCTCCCTGGGGAGGGCAAGCATGGAAGCAGGGACGCCAGGAACGTCCCTCAGAGGGGTCTGTTCCCAGCTGGGTCCCCAGTTGTCTCTTCCAAATGTTGCTCATCTTTTTATTTCCTTCTGGACGGGACACCTGCACTGCAAGTGATGGAGGGGGTTGCTGAGCACATGAAGGGAGGCGTGAAAACGCAGGGTGATCAGATTGTGCTGGTAGCTCAAGATGCTGCGAAACCAAGTCCCAGCAAGCCCAGGCAGCGCGTGGCACACTGAGCTGTGACACCTGCGGTGGCTGCTTGCACCATCGGAGGGGTCGGGGCAGGGGGTTGCATCCTGCTTGTTTTAAGCTGAGGCTATCGCATCAGTGCAATAGCTCGTATGCTGTCAAGCCACATTTTTGGAAGCAAATTGCTTCTATAATTGATTTAATTATTACAGTGCAGAGTTTTTGTGTTGGCTTACTAAACGTAATCAGGTTTTGCCCTCAGTCTCCTTCCCTATGCCTTCTACTTCCTTTTGTGAGTTGGGCAATTTGGGGAGAGGAAAAAAAAAACAAGCGCAGGCTGAGTAATTAAAGTTTCAATTGTTGTCATTCGTTAAACGGTACACGTTTTAATTACCCTGCGAGTCTGCCCATGCATTCATGTCACCCGTGGCTGGCGGAGGAGAACCCCCCCAGCCCCAGCCCCAGCCCCAGCCCGCTCACAGAGCAGAAGGAATTGTGCGTTGCCATGGAAACTGGCGATGGGGCAAGCTCACCAGCTCGGCACTGCCGCTGGTGTCGGCTGAGCTGCAAACTGCCCCCCAGCCCAGAGGGGCCCCCCAAACCACCAGTGAGCCCTGCACCGAGGCCGGCTCGGTCCCTGGGGACAGTGGGACCCCACCTGCCACCGCAGGGAAGATGCTCGCTCCCTTTGTAGCCTTGCGCTGGTGCTGGCAGCTGAGGGACCGTGGGGGGACCCTCGGTACCAGGCAGGCTCTGGGCCTCCCCGGACCAAGTCAGGGTGCCCAGCAGCAGATCTGACAGGGAAACATCCAGCCTTGGGCTAACAACCCCCTAATGAGGACACAGCTCCTCTCAGCTTCTCTCTGTGGAGAACGGCTCCGCTGCTTAACTACCCTCATGGCACCCGCTTTCTAACCCAGAGAGGGGGATGCTGGCAGAGGCACTCCGCCCACAGAGATGCCACATTTCGGGTTGCAGAGTGAGCCTTATCGCTCAGCCCACTTTTAATCCCATTAGTGCCTGCCATGCTGCCCTGGCTTTGTTTTAGCTTCTTGATCCAAAAGCTTCAGAGCACCAAGTCAGCTGCCTCCCAAAGCCGAAGAGCACTACATCAGCATTATTACCTTTATCAAGCAAACTTGTAATCTAATCAAAAAGATATCAACTTAGTTTGACAAGATCTATTTTCCATGCACCCGTGTTGATTGGCATTTATTATATTACCTCCTTTAATTTTTTATTAATGAGGTCCCGTATCAGCTCTTCCATTATATCGTCCAGGATTGATGTCGTTCTGACAGGCCTGTAATTACCCACATTATCCCATTGCCTCATTGGAAATGCTGGCATGGCACTAGGTTTCATACAGCCCCCAGAGTCTCCCTGGCCAGGGCACCCAGCAAGCAGCGTGCCTGCTCCTGGGGCCACTGGGGAGCCGCCATGCCAGCAGAACCCATCCCCTGCCGGCAGCTCTCCACCAGATGCAGCTAGCAGGGCTCTCTGTCCTGTCGTCTTATTAATTCCTAATTTCCAATTTGCAGGAGGAGAGAACCTTAGCCCTCCATCACGCTAGCCCAGCAATCACAGCGATGAGCCAAGTATCTCTGGACAGTCTTTAATTTATTTCCCGGCGCACACGGACACTGCTGAGAGACTTGATGGCACCAGCTTAAACATAATAAATTACTCAAGTACCAGAGATTAGTTAATAAAGTGTCAAGCGCCTGTAAAGTGCTGCTTTGTCAAAGATACAAAATATTCCTCTGTTTCTCCCAAGATAAATAGCTCCTATGGAGGGAGGAGCACCCCGTCTCCCACAGCGCTGCTGCCTCATGAGGGGATGCTCCCCGTGCAGCATCCATGCCCCAGAACCATGGTGCCAGACATGTCCCACACACAGAGTGTCCGTGCCAGGAATTCGGCTCACCCAGCCTCTCCCCATCCTCCTCGCCAGCTCCGGTGCCTGCCCGCTCACCAGTGCAGCCAGCTGCCTTGCAGACGGCATCTATCCTAAAGGACACACAATGTGATCACTGCCCAAACTGCTGGAGTCCCCCGGCGTTGTGGGAAACCTTCTGCTACCTCAAGGACGAAGCCAAATCACCGTTCAGGCTGAAAATTCCCTCTGACTGGACGCCGTTTGGAGGACGTCCCAGGCAAACAGAGCATAACCTGGGCCAGCAGGCCGGCCGCTCGCGGCCAGTTGCCAGCCTGCATGCCAAGACCCACCGGGCACGGAGGCTGCAGGTGGAGGCAAGGGGCACAGCAGGGAGACCCCAGTCCTGCCCTTTGGCTTTGCACTCAGATGCTCCCACTAATACCAGAGATGCTGGGGGAAGCCCTGGGCAGAGCCAGCACCCTGCTCCCGAGGTTGGCATCCCTTCCATCGCCTCCTCGAGCCCCGCATCCTGGGCAGAGGCTCCCGGCGGCCCCAAGAGATTGGAAACCAGGGATTAAAAAGTCTTTTCCCAATGAGGGGCATTTGAGGCTGCGTGTGAGAACAGAGTGATTGGCAGCTCCGAGGTGTTGATGTAACGCCAGAGCGAAGCTCACTAGGTGTTTTTGCACTTGCACTGCTTGATTTAATTACCAGACAATGGAAAATGCAGCTAGAGAAGAGTAATTAAAGAGAGAGGTAGGATTATTTGGGGGTAAAAATACAAAATACTCTGCAGGGAGCTACCAGGAGCCCCGTGCAATCCCCACCACTGCCCAGCGGTGCCCTTGCGGTGCCATGGGCGGGCTGGGCTGGGGGTGCTGCTGGGGGCACCAATGGCTCATGCTCTCCCTTGTTTCATTGCACAGCAACAGTGGTACAAGGAGAAGATAAGATATTCAATGAGGCTTTCAGATCTCCCATGTCGTGACCAACTGTCTGCAGGTTGTTTTGGCTTTTTCATTACTGAGGAGCTCCGTATTTAATCAAAATGTAAGAGTGATTTCATACTGCCTGAAATGTGAATCTGCACCTGTCTGCCTCCCCTCTCCCCACCACAAATCACCCTGGCTTTCGGCCACGCGGTGCGCCGAGACAGCTCTTTCTCTCCCATCTCCTTTTGAGAGCGACAGTGCTGAATTTCCCTTGTCAAAGCGGTTGTATTTATCCTATTGGTGCCTGTCGCAATGTCGCCAGCTGACTCACACACCCAGAGATTCATTCTGCTCCTATAAAATAACAAATGAGATGAAGGGTTTCGAGGAAAGTTTCCTTGATGGGCCAGGCTCGGCTCCTGAATTCGCATCCCTTGCTGCTTGCAGGCAGGCAGGAATGTTCTCGTGGGTCTGGTGGAAGACGTCGCATGACTAATGCGGGGACAGAGCCCAGTCCCTCTGGGTTTCCATGGGGCACTATTCCCACTGGCTCCTGAACAATCCTATATACCTCATACAGCATATGTATACTATATATAGGTGAATGGGGACTGGCCCAAACTGCAAGAGATGTCGTAAGTGTAAGCACTCCGCACCTAATCAAGCAGACAACTCAAGATGCCCCAACCTGCTTCTAGAGGCACCCACATGCCACGGCAGAGCCTGAACTGCGGCATAAACCACCCATTTCATAAAGATCGAAATAAATGCAAGAATAAACACGGCATGAGATTCTTGCAGAGCGTTGCAACATCCCCCGGCCCCACTCCATCACCTCCCCGCACCGGGACCCTGCGGCAGGCAGGGAAGGTGGCACGAGAGAGGTTTCCAAAGGCTGCTCAGACAGAGGTCAAAGCTGAATTTAGCCGCCTGTGGTTTTCGTCTTCCCCCTCCGGCCGCTGCTGGCCCTGCAGTGTTGCTAAGCAATGGGGAGAGCAAGCCCAGGCTCTCCTGCCCTGCAGACACAGGTAAATCCCGCTGGGCTGGAAAGCCGTGCCTCAGCCCGCAGTCTGCAGGGTCCCTGGGTCTCCCCGTGCTGGGTGTCCCCCCTCGCCATCGGGAAAGGGACCCGCTGCTGAGCCAGCCCGCATGGAGGTGGCTCCCTCTCCGGCAGTGCTGCTCCTGCATGTCAAGCCTGATTTCCTTCTGGGCTTTAAACTCCCTCCATTTGGATCAATTAGAGTATTGACATGGACACGCTGTAGATCAAAACTGCCACCCCTGTTTACACGGTGTGTGACTCCCAGTCAATAATCCTTGTCAGAAAGATCTGGTGTATTTGCTCGATACAACCTTTGGGGCTGGGGAAACCACCAGGGCTTGAAAAAAAACCACTTTAAACAGGATTTCCTTATTTAAGCCCTGGCACAATAACAGAGTCATTTTCCTGCTGGTGTTTCCTCCCTTGCACAGAGGGAGAGCAGTACAGTCTTGCAGGGAGAGTCCCGTTCCTCTTCAGCATTAATAACCAGTTAAGGAGCAATGCCTGGGGAAAAGGGATACACAGGGAGCCAGGCACACTGTCACCCAACATGTAAAAGCAGAGGGCGGTGAGTGCAAAAATGCTGCTTTCATGTTCTTTACACAATGTCACAACCGTGAGTAGATGATGCGGGCGCAGCCGGGATCCTGATGCCTGCAGTGGGCTGCATGCAGCCAAATTGCCAGGAACTGCCCCCAGCGCTGCTCTGCCAGTTGAGCAGCACTCAGTGGTGCAAGACTAGCTGACGAGGAGGTTGGGTCTAGCAAGGATCCGGTGCTCCTGGGCTCCCGTCCTGCCTCTAGCACCGGGGCAGACCTTTCTCACCCAGGGGAAGAGACGCTTGCCCCCTCGCTTCCTCCTCCTTTGCCACGCTGCTGGAGAGCTGTGCCAGGGAATCCCCGCCATGCCCCACTGGGAAGGCAGCCGCCGAGGGGCCAGGGAGCTCAGGGACTCACCATCCCACAGGAGGGGACAGGGCACTCCCACCACGGATGCAATGATTCCCATGGGAGCGGGGAACGCTGCCCCACAGCACTCCGGGAGCAGAGCTTCACCCAGCACCGGGGAGCCCTGGGGGCCGCCAGTCTCTAGAGAATTTAGGAACAAACTTTTTGTGTGTGCAGCATCTGCAGGGATAGACAGATTTACTCAGGAGCCTAAGAAACGTTCCCTTGCTGCTCCGATGCTCTTGGGAAAATCCAGTCCAACATATGCAGGCAATTAATACAACATCCCCAAAAACCAAACCAAAATAAAACCAAAGACAAAACACAGCCCTGACACCATTAGCATCAGGCTCAGGGAAGCGCAAGTGCTGCTGAAAGAGGTCCCGTTGTTATTTTGAGTTTTTCAGTCCTAATGCCGAAAGGAGAGTGCTGTGGGAGCCCCCCAGCCAGGCGGGTACCTGCAGGCTCAGGGCCTCTGGCAAGGACGTGTGTGCGAGCAGTGGTGCGGGCTCACAGGGGACACAGTACATGGTCAGCCCCAAGGAGAGCTGAGTGGCAATAACTTGTAGAGCTATTTTCAGTGGAAATCTCTCTTTGCCGGCACTCCCGAGCAGGGGCAGGACCCTTGGGAAATGCTAGATGAGGATTGCATCTTAAAGCAATAATCCCAATCAGATTAACAAACTCCTGAATCGGATTAGCACCAAAACAGCCTACCATGAAATCTGGAGAATTCCAATCACATTTTTGAGTAAACTCCAACCAGTTACA
Organism: Burhinus oedicnemus; assembly: GCA_008921705.1. NCBI lineage: Eukaryota > Metazoa > Chordata > Aves > Charadriiformes > Burhinidae > Burhinus > Burhinus oedicnemus. The sequence continues at coordinate 38,745 of VFFE01008610.1, read as the reverse complement.
CAAGAATCCGTAATTCCCTTGTGTACATCTTTGCATGCTTCAGTGGAGTTTGTGGAGCCTATTTACCACGTCTAAGACCAATTTCCTTCCCTTCAGATGCTTTGAAGATAATTGAAGGTCCTTGCATTGTCTGCTTTTGAATGTAAAAGCCGGCTAATGCTGAAATCGATGCTTCCCAGTTAATGCTGCCTCTCCGGCAGCATCGAGCGGTGTGTAACACAGCCCTGGGTGACTGGATCAGTAGATCTTTGCTGGCCAGGTACTTTGTTAATCAGAGCAGGCTGGGAGCGAGCCCTGGACCCTCAGATGGCACCAACCATATTGAGTTGTTAAGTCCAAATTAAATATTTAATAGTGAACTTTGCAACACCATACCGCAGGGGCAACCTCTCTCAGAGACATGCCACTGAGCATCGGCTGTCCCTGCCTGTCCATGGTGCAAACTGTCAGCCCTGCAGCATCTCGCCCCACGTCCTGCCCCGGGGATGCTGCGGGCAACAGGTTAGTCCACCATCCACGGGTTCCGTGAGAGCAAGAAGTCAGGTTTTCCCAAGTCCGGGATGAGTTTCACGTGAAGGATTGGTTTTCCACGGCAAGCTGCAAGTACCAGCCTTTCTTTGTTTCCAGACAAGGAAAATATATATCAAACTTATTTACTGCTGTTACCATCAGTATTAGAGCATAAAGGCTCTTATTGACATCTGTGCTGGGCATCACGCAGCGACAGAGAGAGGAACAGAGAATGTCCTGGAGAGCTCGTGATGACACCAGGCAGGGAAAGGCAGTGAGGTGTTGTGGGGCGGCTGGCAGCGGGAAGCCGGTACTGGGCAGAGGATGCCAGCCCCACTCCTGGGCCGTGCCCAGCATCGCCGCGACGACATGACCGCTCGTGTTCCCAGCTGTCCCTCGTGTCCCTGGGGATGCTGCTCCTCCAGCAGCACCCTCCCATCTCTCCAGCATCACCCTGCTGCCCCATCATCCACGCTCCCCCTGAATGCCAGAAATGGCTGTCATCATTAAAAGCAGGACAGGTGACATTTATAATTTGGTTTTGTCACCTGAAAAATGCAAATGAAATGGGAAATTATCTGAGGGTCTTTGTGAGAGGTACACAGAGTGTGTCTGTGGGACATGGATGGGGCAAAAGTCCCCCTGGGACAGCGGCCACCCAACACTGGCCTCTCCCAGCTGCTTTGGGCAGGCCAGCAGCCCCAGGCAGCACACAGCAGCCGGCGCAGAGCTTAGATCTAGAGAAAACATAAATCCTCTGGAGGTTTTGAATGGCAGCGGAAGAAAAAAAAAAAACCACCCTTTGGGGAGCTGAGCTGCCATAAAAGAAAAGCTTTGAGAGGGAGGAAGGACCAGAAATGTCAGGCTGGAAATGGATTGAATTGTGCCACAGTCAATAAAACAAGTGACCCTCGTGTGCAGCTGTAATGGGGTGGTGGTTTTGGTATTTAATTCACAGACTATCTCCCTCCACACGTGCCCATCTCCTCCGCTCCCCGTACCCGCACAGCAAGCCAGATTGCACCGAGCCCTCCCACCTTGTACCCGCACCTCCCCGGCTGGGATGGAAACAGTGTATGAGGCCAATTACCACCATTCTCATTCACTTTCCGGGTGCCTAGAGCGGCCCCCTCCCCTTGAGCCCCCCTCCTGCGCTTTTCCAGGTGCCTGCCTGTATCGGCGCAGAGCTTCATTTTTTTATAACTTCCATAAAGTTTATTGCGCGGCAATGAAAACTCATTATTTCACCTGAGCCTGCTGGATTGTAATGATCCATAGGGCGCTTTTACGAGGGTACTCGGCTAGCCGGGCAGGCCCATAACAAGTGGCTCCCTTTTATTGAGTTACCTGCCAAAGGAAAGCACACACAACCCAGGATCGCTGCACAGGGATATGTGCCCTAGGAAATTGCCGGCACCCTCCCTTCAGCTGGGGTGACCCCTTCCTGCACCTTCCCCTCGGGGGTTATCCCGTTACCCGTGTTCACACACAGGCACAGGGCGGCGGTGGGGCCAGCCGCCAGCCCTCCCTCTCTGATGGCATCCCACACCGCCCCGCAGAGCCCCGACAGACGTGCGGGGGTTTGTTGCGGCAGGATTGCTCTTGTGACCCACATGCCGCAGCAAAGCCGGGGCCCTAGGTGGCTGTGAGAGCTTTGGGGAGAAACTTCTGAAATGACATTGCTGCTTGGGAGGCATCCTAGAGAGCGGCTCTCTGGATCCCTTTTCTTGTGCTTACCACCAGAGGGGCAGCCAGCTTCCCTGTCTCCCACCTCCCGCCAAGCCAAACCAGCCCCCTCTCTTCTCCTCTCTGTCTTTCTCTCCAGAGGACAGGCACCATTGCCCAGGGAGCACTTTGGTGGCACATTAGCTGCTCAAAGGTTCAGTGTGTGATGCAGGGGAGGGTGTAAAATGCCCCAAATCGCTTAAGGGCTTTCCCATCCAGCTGCTTTTCTCCACCTGTGCTGGGAAACAGGGGGCTCATGAGGCACGGCATGGCTGCTGCTGGTCCAGGGACCAGATCACCTTTGCATGGTCTCCTCCCTAAAAGCCTGACGCTTTTCCAGGAGACACTTGTAGGGCATTCGAAATGCCACCTACCCTTTCCTATTTCTGGCCAGTGACCTGTGGGCCGACTCAGGCCCTCTGGAAGGCGGCTGCTTCCGCCTTGCCTGCGGTACAGAAGCACAGAGGCTTTTCCAGCCTGGCACAGAAAGGTCTGCGCGGCTGAACAAGTGGCCCTTTCCCCTCTCCCTTCGATGGCATTTGCAATCGCACATGAAGGCAGACGTTATATGCAGAAAAGCACTTGAAACACAGGGCATACAATTTTAATTATGACCAAGTCTGACCCAGATCCTTTCGCATTTGTACATACCTGTTCCCGGCAATAACACCCTTGTCCTTGTATGACTAAATTAAAAGGTTTAGAAAGTACAAAAGCGGTGCGGAAGCTAATTGTATTCCTAAAAGACACTTTAGAATAAGAAGATGAGTTCAGCTTCCTTTTAATTATGCAGAGAAACCTGCTGGAGCTGCCGGAGCTCCCTGAAAGCCGTGAATGTTTTAACAGCAGCCGGGCGCAGGGATGGCAGGCGGGAAGCAGGATTTGAATGCCGAAGGGCTGCCGGAGCCCCGCCACGGGCTCTGCCGCCACTGCCCGCTGCAAGCCAGCCACATGTGCCACGCCGGGGAGTGTCGCCCATCTTTGCTATTTATAAACCCAGCACACAGAGTATGTAAATATCTCGCAACTTGGTATTTATGAAGTGCTGACTTGAGCCTGCTATAAATGCTGGCAGCGAGTGTCCCCCATGCGCAGCAGAGCTCGGGGTCCCTCGGGAAGGGAGCCCAGCTCAGCCGAGGAGCCCGGGCTCACGCCATCCCCCTTGCCTGCCTTGGTCCCAGCCATGCTCGGCATGCCCATGGGGTCAGCTGCCTCATGGCTTTTGTGTGTCTGTGGCTCTGGGACCATAAAGGCATTTTTAACCTCCGTCTTTTCCTCCTTGGGCCGGTGAACAGCTGTTTAACAAAATGGATCTGCACAGAGCAATAATTTTGCTGCATTACTTAATATAGCTCTCGGCTAAAGATATAATTGAGTTGGTTAACTAATCAATCTCTCCATAAGCATAGATTTCATTTTGTGGCCCATTTACAAGAAAAAATAATAAATATAGAAAGCTGGCAACCTAAAAAGCGGTAGCAACAGGGCCTGGGGATGCTGGAGTCAACAAGGTCTGAGCCTTTACTGGAAAGATACTCCAAAAAATTCAATGGGTAGGATGCAGCTCTGAGCAGCAAGCTTCAGTGGCCACCACCAGGAGCCCCGGCAAATTTTCCAGGGAAGTGGGAAGCCTGAGAGGGATGTTTCTTGGCAAGGCTGGTGCAGGGAGTTGCGGTTACCTGGCTTTATCCGGGCAATCGCCCTGTCCTGGGACATAGGGTTCCCAGGCTGGGGCAGGTCTGAGAGACCCGGAGAGCAGGACACACTCCCGCCCGGCCCCAGGGAAGGGCCGCCCACCTCCACTGCCCTCAGATGGTGACTAGAGCCTCCAGGAGCGAACCTGCCGTCGGCCAGGTTGCCAGCCAGCAGCCCAGCCTGCTTTCTGCAGCTACATATGTCTGCCTATTTCCCTTCCAGCAGCACACGCTGCTCCCCCACCGATGCTCCGAGGGACAGCAAAGCATGCCTAGCCGAGACAGCCCTTGCCACGACCTCCCAGGAGGCCCAAAACGCGAGTGCTGGGTGCTCCGGCACAAGTCTCTCGCACACAAGACCCGGTGAATCTGTTAGCAAAAGCCCTGCCAGAGCTGTTGTTAAAAGCTTCCAAAAATAACCCCCTGAAGCATCTCTGACTCAAGCCATCTAATTCAGGCTCAGGATTGATCCTCCTCCAACTGTTGTTTCACGGTGTTAAAAGCAAGATTGATTGTAAATTTATGTTGTAAAAGTGCATCATTATTTCAGCACATTAATGCAGCGCCTTTCTGTGCAAATTGATGTTATTTTTATGATGTTGTTTATGGGCTTGAATAATCGGATTGATTCTTAATTTCTAAGGCACTGTTGGGAACACAAGAGGAGACTCCAAAGCCAGACTCCATCCCGGCATCTCCGTGCAGGTCTGTGGAGTGCGGGGAAGGACCGGGACTCAGGATGGCAGCACCTCCTAACTGTGGTCCCCGCAGTGTGGGGACCAAGCTAGCACCCCAAACCAAGCGCTGACGGCCCCTGGGGCTGCCTCGGCCACGCTCTGGGCATCTGCATTTAAAGCAATGCCGAGCTGGGAAAGATTGACATCACCATCACGTACCCTTGGAAGTTTGCAGCTCCCTGAACAAAGCCAGGGTGGGAAGTCGTTTCCCCTGAGGACAGATGACAGTATGAAGGCCAGGCAGTCGGTCAGCACTTCACCACCACAGCCGGCAGCGGCACACAGGGTTGGACACGGCTCTGGATGGACACGGCTCTGGCTGGACACAGCTCTGACGGCAGCCCATCCCTCCCCATCCCCACGCCAGCCCCCTCCCTGCCCACCAGCAGCGGGGCCGGGGCTTGCAGCGCTCCCCAAAACGCACAGCGGCACCAGGGATGCTGGCCCGCAGGACCGCCAGAGTGGTTGCCATGGTGAGCCCAGCGCTTGGGGCCAAAATACAGATGTTGAGCAGGCAGGGGTTACAGAGCATCAGTGCGGACTCTGATTTGGGCGGCCTGGGCTCGCGTTGGCGAGGGTAGGTTTGGGATTGCTCCTGGGGCGCTCAGTGGCCACAGGAGAGGGGGAGAGCAAACAGCTGGAGGCAGCAATGGCTTCAAAAGGCACAGCTGTCTGCAGAGCCAGCATCTGCCTGCAGCCAAAAATCCCAGCCTGCAAATATTCCTGAATATTCTGGTGCTGGCAAGGCTCCTCCTGCCCGCTGACTCCCTGGCCAGGTCTGGAGAGAGGGGGCATGCCACGTCCTCCACTGCCTGTGCCCGGCCCTGCTGAGAGCTCCGGTCACCATAGCATGCCGTTGCAAGAGCCATCCCCTTAATTGATTTCCAGATATACAAGCAAATCCTGCCAAACTGCCAGCCATGAACAAATAATTCCCACGTACCCACCCGCAGATCTCCTCGCCGAGGGGCTGCTCCCCTCCATTTCCTACCACGACTTTCCTCCGCTGCTTCTTCTAGCCAAGATATGACAGACACAGAGGGTGAGAAGCGGCTGCTTCTGCAGAACTTTGTTACGAGGCCATTTAAATCATTCTAATTACTCCAGAAACACACCATTAACTTTTCCAATGAGGTCTGCAGAGGGGAGAAGGGGAAAAAAATGTATATATACATCTAATGTATTTTATGCAGCTTACAGGAATAATGCAGAGGAATAAGACAAGGGCAGAGAGAAAATAAACAGGCAGTGTAATGTCCTGACATTAGGAATTCAGAATTCATTAGAAAAGCATTGATTGCCACAGACTGATTTAGCACAGAGCGTGATTCTCAGGAATACAGTAGAGCCCGCAGAAACGCATTGTAATTCAGAATTACTTTTAAAAAATAACAAGAAATATCAGTACTGCAAGGAGCTATCCAAAGCACTGCTCCTGCTCCCATCTCCATCCTGCAGGATTTTGCCCTGCTCGGAGGCACAAGCTTGGCCAGAGGCGAGGGCTGCTCTTGGTAGACGTCAGATGGGGTGGCTCTGGCTTAAAAAAAATAAATCAGCTTCTGCTTCTTAGGGTCCAAGGGAAATGTCCATCTGGGGCACCATGCCAGCTGGCGCCCATCCCGCTAGAAAGCCCGCAGCCCCCTGAAGGGTGATAGTAGCAGAGATGCTGGCTGCAGCACCGCTGCTGCGTGCGGGGAGCTACCTGGGCCCAGCACCACGCTCGCCTTACTTCATCTCCCCGGCTGGAAACAAGATTTCAGCCGCTCTTCATTTTTCATTTGTGCAAAATTAAAATAAAAATGAAATATCCCACTGTAGCCAGTCATTTCCTTGGGATTTTGTTTCAGGCTGGCCCCTGTGTGGGTCATTATTTCCCCAGAATGCCCCCGGCATCCAGGAGGCAGCTCCAGGCTGTCCCCAGAGCAGGGGGCACGAGATGAAACTGTCAGCACAGAGCAGGGGGACACTCACTTCATGACTGCTCCTACAAATATAATTAATCAATTGCCAGGTGATAATCAGGTGCTCTAAATGGGCTTTTCAAAAGGTTTAGATACCAGATTCCCTATTAAAGCCCCTGTCAGAGCATCCCCAGTCAGTGCTGCCTGCTTCCAGAATGCCGGCACAGCCTGCCCATACCCCACCGAGCCACCTCCCGGCACAGCACTATTTGGCAACTGACTCCAGCGGTGCCAAAACACACCTCACTTCTTCACGACCCATTTTCAGACGGGGATTGTGGGGTGTGCTAATAAGCATCATTTTTCTATATGTTCCCTAACTGTTAATTACTCCTCTCCTGCGCTTGGCACCCCACTGTTAATTAATGTGCTTTTTTGCATCAGCAGATCCCAGCGGCTGCGGCTGGCAGACCCGACCCTCCCCGGAAACTCCCGAGGCGCAGCCTGCCTTTCTTTTAGGGTCAGGGAGGGAAGATCAGCCAGTGCCAATACCGAATCCAGCCATCCTGCAGCATGCGGGGCTCCAGTGAGGATCAGCGTCGTCTGACCCAGCTTGGGAAGAGGCACCGCAAGCATGAAATGAGATCTTTACAGAATAATTACAGGCTTTTGTAAAGGAAATAAATCCCTGATCACAAACAGAAGTTGGGGAGGGACCCAAACAAACCCGAGAAGATGCTGTGTTCGCCCAGGAGTGCGGAGAGCACCAGGGAGGCTTTGATCGGCTCCACTGGGGCAAGGCTGGAGCTGCCATGCTCCGGAGCAGGGAAACCATGGGCAGCACATGTCTGCTGGGGCAGGAGAGGGTCGGGCAGTGCCGCCGCTCCCCACTCTGGCAGCTCAGAGCTTTGATTTCTCCCACTAAGGCGTTCAGCTCTCCCACAAAGGGCTTTGCTGGGGCTGAACAACACCTTTCCCACCAGTGGCAACATCCCCAGCTTGTTTATGTTTTACCCTCGAACTGTCTTCTAAATATTTGGGGTTGTATTTTCTTTGTTGGGAAACAAGGCAGAAATCCCCTCCCGGCACTGGAGATGCTTGTGGCCCTCGGGGAACTCCAGCCCTGGATCTCTGAGCCAGTGTCTGTGCCAATTTTGTCTGAAAAGTCCCAACCTGCAGGTGTGCTGGGTGTGCAGACATGGGGAGGGAGATGCTCCAGCTCCCTGGCCAGAAACCCTGGGGCAAACCCCAAGCAAACAACAGCAAGTTCACATCTGCTTTGCCTAACCCCCAAGGTTTCACGGCACCCACCTCTCCATCTGCCCAGCAGAGCAGTCGGAGCCCATTCAAGGTCAAACCACCAGGTTTGGAGACATCATGCACAAAAGTAATTATGTAATTAGTATTAAACGTGTCGCTCCTGCAATTAATTATGTGACTTTAATCAAGAAAAAGACAAATCACTGTGGTTTTTAAAAGGGATATAAAAATGGAGTTGTTAAAATAATTTTTTTTTGGTTCCACGAAATCTATTCCTTTTTAACAAGGGCATAAACGAGCCCCCTTTGATGGCTTTAGGAGTTCGGGTGGGGATGGGTGGCCCGGGCTCCCACCGGGGGGGGGTGGGGGGGGGGGGGCGCTCCCGCAGCATGGGCAGGGCCACATGATGACGATGCCGAGATTTAACAGACCAGGCAAAATTCATGGGACAAAACGCTGGGGGGGATTCGCTCCTCATGGAGCCACAGACCCTGGCCGGACAGCCCGGCTGCAGGGCTACCTGCTCCCGGCCCTCACCTCCTGCCGCAGGGATCCGATCAGCCGCTTGGCTTCAGGCTGAACAAGCTCATCTCTTGCTAAATGGAAAACCAGGAGATCTTGGATGTGAAGAGACACTTATTTATCCTTTTACCAGACGGTCTAATGAATAATTTCATGTTTGCAAAAGCTCATTTTGAAATTTGAAGACAAGAGATATATTGCCAAGACGGCTGGGAGACTGCGACATTAATTTTGTGCTGAAAGATTTACTTAAAAATTAGATTTTACAATTTTAATGCCTCCATTCTTTTCTTTAAATAAGCTGTGAAATGCAGTTAATTAGACTTAAACCCTAGAAGCTTAGACATTTGGGCTGCAGCGTAAGCTACAAAAGAAAACGATCTTTTTCACTTGCAAATTAAATCTAAATTCATGACTAAACCTCCCTTTACCCATACACCAGCCCAAAAACTGCTGGGCTGGGGGGACTGGGAGCAGGGCGGGGGTGCCTACCCCAGCAAAACCCATGGGTTCCCCCCCAAGGTGCGCAGGGAAGGGGAAAAAGAGAGCAAGAGAGGCAAAAGTGAGGGTTTGACTCGTTAGCTGGGCGCTGAACTCCGGCCTTGGGAGCAGAGGGAGGGGTAGCAGGTGTTTATAAGGATGGATTAACCACAGAGAGGGGGCAGGTTTTGGCCCCAGGCTGCTGGCAGCGGCCGAGCCAGGGAGCGGGGGTCTCCTGGAGCATCCCTGCCTCTGAAGGGATGGGTGCACTGGCAACCCAAAATCAAGTCAGGAGGTGTTTGGGCCAAGAGCGATGGCTCTGTTTGCTGCTGCAAGAGCTCCCCTGGGATGTGCCTTTTGGCTGCCTGCAGTCACTTTCCATTCCAGGGACACTAATTAATTTTCCAGGAAATCAGCTAATGGCAAAGACCCCAATAAATTCAGCTCTGGCGGTTCAAAAACCAGCGGGAAGGGAGAGGCACCCGCTCCCAGGAGGGAGGCCTGGTGCAAACGCAGGCTGCTGGGAGTGGAGGAGGTGGCAGCCACCGCCGAGACGTGCCCACAGGGGCTCCGCAGGTCCCACCCCGTGGGGGGAAAAACCCCATTCCCGCCCGTGGCAGGGAACGGCACCTGCGGACTCAGCACCAAACCTTCGGTCCTAACGCAAGAGAGCTTCAGCTTTATTCTCTGCCGGGCTGCGTCAGCTCGAGCTTTTCATTTTAATCCTTTGGAAACACTTCATTATTCTGATATTTCCCATTCTTTGCTGTGACAAGATTTGTATTTTTACATGAAAAAATCCTGCTGAATTCAAGAAAAAAAAATCTACCTTCATTAAAAACATCTAATTTCAAAACTGTGAAGGACAAGAACATCAAACCAGGAGCCTCCTCCCCTAGTGCAGGCGCCCCGGGGAATCCCCTGCCATCTGCTCGCACCCACTCCCCATCCCGGTGCAGGGGGAGCCACAGTCCTGGCCCAGCAGCCACGCAATAAACTCGCTCCCATTTTTAACATGTTTACTTTCCTGCAGCCACGTCTGCTTTTGCATCCTGTCTCACCAAGGCTGCAGAAAGCCCACTTTCCAGCAGCGGCCTCCACGAGGGCAGTGAGTTAGAAGCAAGGCAGAGGGCAGACCGTCCACGGAGTGGACCCCAGCGCTGTAAACAGAGCAAGGCTTATTCCCAGGCTTCTATTCACTCGTAACAGAGCAACACCGGGCCACACACCCTGTGGGGACTAAACGGCGGCAGCTGCCCATCGTTTTTTGATTATTCCTGGCTAAATTCATTTTTTACAAAGATTTTTTTGGGCAAATAATTGCAGGTAATGAACAGATTTCAGAGAGCTATATCACCCCTGCCACATACAGGCAAAATCCCACGTCCATGACAGCAATACCATCCAACCCTCCAGCGTGCCAAGTGCTCCCTGTTCGCCATCAGCATTCGCTTTCCCTGCCAGGAGCTGGTGGCCGCTGGGGACCAGGGCAGCCCCAAGTCGAGAGAAGAGGGGACAGTGAGCACGCTGCTTTACCAAGCCCCTCAAAGGAGAAGAGAGGCTCCACGGCTGCTGTGATGAATTATACATACATAGGTGTATATATACATATACATATATACAGACACACCAAGTAGAGTCCCCGGTGCAGGGCCCAGGCGGCAGGCACAGGTGAATTCCTGCCGGCGTGGGGATGAGAAGGTCTTGTTAAGGAAATGGAAGGACAGGGAGATGATGTGGCGTGTGTCTGGGCAGCTTTTGTTGCTTCAGACAAGGCAGTCCTGCATGTGTTTAACCAGGAGCCAGCTCTTGGGAGGCACAGTGGGTAATTGGGAATAGTCTCAAATAAAAAAAGGTATCTTGGGGCCCCTGGGGAAGTCTGTTAAAACACAAAATTATGAATAGTGTTAAACTGTAGAAGACAAAATGTTGTCTCTGTTTAGATGCTGAATTTACAGTAAATACCAAGTTCTCCCTGTGGCTGCTGTTGTATTTATAAATATTATTTGAACACATCACAGAGCCTGCATTCAAATGGGCTTCCAACAGCAGCAATGCCTCGTGTCCAGGTGCCTCCAAGAAGAGGCTGCTGAAGCCCTGAGGGCTTCCACCCTGGCCCAAAGGCTGAGGGGCAACTCTTCTTCATGCCCTGCCTTGGGCAGTAGACCCTTCAGTCCATCACCTCCCACCCATGAGACAACCATTGATCTCCCCTGATTCCGCTGCCTTGCCAGAGATGACGAAGTACGTATTGCAAATAAGCGCGTCTCTCTAAGCGTGCCCAGGCCGTGTGTCAGCATCGGTTTGCGATACCAGTAGCAGAAGGATCTTGAGATAATAGGAGCCTCTTCATCTTCAGTGGAGCTGGATGGGAGCAATTGAATGTCTGTGGAAGATTACAAGCAGTTATGGATATTGCTTGTCTTGCTGCCATCAGCAGCCGCCTTGTTCAATTGACTGGGCGCGCGCATTTTCGGAATGGGTAACGCCAGAGATATTTACTGTGGCCAGCACAAGGTGGCCATGGCCCTGGGGAACAGCAGGGCAGGTCCACACAGGGCGGACGATGCCCACCGGCCAGGCGAGGTACGCAAACCAGCCAGCCAGCCCGCCTCGCCTCGAGGATGGGGCCGTGTAAATCATCTACAAAGCTGCTTGCGTACACGCAGGGACAGTTAACCAATTAATGCCTTTGGCTACGAGCCAGATAGCAACTGGTTAATTACTGCGCTGTCATTGCTGCGATGTTAGGAGGTAAACATGGGGTTACGTGCCATCTGTCTCCCAAACCCAAATGGTTAACCAGGAATATTCATTTTGTTCCTATTAAGTATAATTACCCTCTAATCTGTAGGAGCCTTTTATTTCTATATAATTACAGGATATTTAACAAATAAGCCAGAGAAGGGTGGAATCGGCAGAGGGATGGAGCTGGGAAAGGAAAGCACACAGGAGCCCATTAGAAAGTCACAGAAACATGTTTAGTTTTCCTGTATGAACACAGATGTGTTAGAGGAGAGGTGAGCCGGGAGCAGAGAGTGTGAAAGGCTGGGGAATACTCAGCCGACCAGAAAGCCGATACATATGTACTGGCCACTCTTTATCACACCTTCCTCGCACCGTGTATCTGGTGCAAACACAAAACTGAGGCTCAACACCCCCACATGCTCCCCGCAGGGCCACGAGGCTGCGGGGGCTCAGACCCGGGTGGGAGGAGGAGGAGGAGGAATGGTGAGACCAAGGGCTCACCATCTGCTGTTCCTGGGGCTGGCTGAGACCCCACAGAGAGACCGCTTCTCACCGTGGTGGCCACCTTCCCCGGTGAGTTACACTAACCCTGGGAGGAAATACTCCCCCCTAGGACAAATCCCATGCCTGGCCCCTCAGCATCCTCTGCAGAGCTGTTACCTCGCCCCGGGGTGTGGTACTCCGTTAATATTTATGAAGATCAGTTCCCAGGATCACAAGATAATCTTTGCCTAATTTACAGCCCTGATTTCCCCCTTGAAGAGCCCAGCTATTTATTTAGCTTATTTATTTATCGCCTCTCCCCCTCCCTTCCTGGCTAGCATCAGCTGCCCACACGGCTGTGGGAAGAGGCCCCGCTGGCTTATGCTTCTGCATGAGCCGGCAGCACCAACCAGGACCATGCAGAGGTGGCCTGGGACAGACACCATGTCCTGCATCCTGCACCCCATCTCTGCCTGGAGCAGTGGTGTGCAGGACCAGGGCATCGTGCCGTGAGCTTCGCTCAGCACCCACCGGCTGCTGCCGTCAGCAAGTCCCTTGCCAGCACCATGGCAGAGGCAAGAGCAACTTGTTGCCTCTTACCAAACCAGCCGGATGAGCTCTGGAGCCTTCCCGCGCAAGTCCTGCTCACCCTTCAGCTAGAGGCTGGCTCGGGATGGCATCTCACCTGGTTGCTTAAGCCACCGTTCCCTGGGCTTCACCCTTCTCCGGGGGACTGCAGCAGAGCCACAGCATCCCCCTCCTTTTATCTGAGCAGCTTGGTGAAAGATGCTAAAGCACATGGTTGGATCGCTGGGCATTCACCTGTCTGTCCTGTCCAGTTTCTCTGACTCAGGGCAATGCCTGTCACCCCATACCCCGTGCAAGCTCTCCTAACAATCATAAGTCTTGAATTACCTGAAGGAGGAAAAGAGGAGGCATTTTCCATGCATCCTCAGCCTCACAGCATCACACCAACCCAGCCTTGACTTGGAGCAACACCTCCGCTGTCAGCAGAGCCACTGCCCTGCTGCACCGCAGCCAGCACAGGGAGCTGTGCTGCTCGCTATGCCCACACAGCAGTTATTAAACACACAACTGAAGCACCTTTAGCCAATTGGTGTTTTAAAGAAAAAAATCAAGGGGATAATTGCTTAATTTAAACTGATTTATTCCATTAAGTAACTCTTTACCATAGGCCTTTTTTAGATGTTCAAGTGTATTTTTCATTAGTGCTGCATAATAAAATAATTGCAGACATAGGACGGAATTTGTCTTTTTTTTTTTTTTTCCGAAAATTGTACTACAGAAAAGCATGTGTATTTTCTACCTTTTCTGCTCTCTTTCTGCCACAAGCCAGAGGATGGCTGGCAGCGACAAGGGAGAAGTTTCAGACTCCCTGCAAGACGAGGACCTTCCTGTCGCCCTGGGATGCGGCCCCGAGAGGGTCCTTCGCCCCCCGCTGTGCCTTCGCTCAGGTCCCACCTCGCAGCCGTGCACATGGGTGCCTGCACGGGTAACACGGGTGCCTGCTGCAGAGCACCCACAAGCACTGGCAAACAGGTGACACAACGCACATGGGAGAACTTGGCGCAGGTGGCGCGGCGGAGGCGAGGATGAGGATGCTGCGGCCGGGTACCGGCCCATGTCGGGCAGGCGGCACGGCTGCAGGAGCAGCCCTGGCTGGCCCAGGCTCCTGCCATCATGCCGAGCACACGCACAGCCACGCTGCAGGCGCTTTGGGTACGAAACACGAAGCTGCTGGCCCCAAGACGAGGAGAGGCAGACCAAGGAGGGCTCTCCCGCTGTCACCGCTCTGCCGCCTTCCCTCAGCCAGCAAAACAAACCCCGGCCGCTCTCCGAAGCCGAGGAGAAGGCAATGGCTGAGCTCCCCCTCATGGCTCCGCAGCAGCAGTGCCTGCCCGCCGCCGCCCGGGGATGCTGAAGGTGCGGGGGAGGAGGATGCTGAGGGTGCGGAGGGGCAAGGATGCTGAGGATGCAGGCGCTGGAGCCCGGCAGCTGCCGCCCCAGGGAGCAGGGCAGGGATGTGCCCGCAGGATGGTTTGGCAAGGGCTCGGTGGCACAGCACTGCCTTGGCGAGCCAGGTCGGTTGGTTTCCCATGCTGCTCATATCCCACTGTGACCGCTCACGAGTCCTGGACCATTCCACCCCACGAGCATCCTTGTCCATCCCTCCCTCCTCAGGTGTCAGGACAGCAGGATGCCACTGGGGCAGCATCAACACCGAAAGGCAATCGGGTTTATTTTAGAAATGCTGAAGCATTTGGCAGTTTTCATAACCTTTTCCTCCACATAATCTTGGCCAAAGCTATTTGCCAAACTCAGTCTCAACCGCTTAGCAGCGCTGGCCCTTCCCAATGTCAGTGGGGAGCTAATGTGCCAGGTGTCGGGAAAAACACCCAGTCTCCTACCTTTAGTCACCAGCTGCTTTCAAGAGTACACTTCATCCCTGTCCCCAGTTTCTTGTAATTTATTCTGGGAAAAGGTGCCCAGCTGCATCTTCAGGCAATTTCTGCAGAGGGACAGTAAGTTGAGGTTGGGCATCCCACAGAAAAAAAACCTGCAGCTCTGATTTTTCCGGTAAAGACAAAGAGGAGGAGCAGGCAGGTGCTCCATGGAGACAGCCTCTCCAGAGCAGTTCACGCATGCATTGAATTTAATAGAGCTGTTTGTTTCCCAGGTACAGCCTGTGCCAGTGTCAGGCGGCATTTGAGGGACCGGTGTTGAGCCTGACCCAGCAAATCTCTCCTTTATTGTCAGCCCCGTGTTTGTTTCCATGAACTAATTAGGGGAGACGAGCAATCCCATCAGAAAGGCGGGAGTGGGGAGGGATGAGGTCCCAGTGGAGTGCAGCCACTGGTGACCCAAGACACCACGTTCCTGCTCTGGCAAATGGCAGTGCCGGGCGGGCAGTGAGTGTCCCAGGCAGCGCCGCTGAGGAAAGCCAAGATGTTCGTTGGCATCTCAAGAAAGGAGCAACCTCGCCACGTCCCCTTTGCTTCCCTCATTCATCACTGTCACATCTGGAGAGGGTTTTTATTTAGCTACCAATTTCTTTCCACTTTGACTAATCTCGGGCTGGAGCATCTTGCACAAACTCGCTAAAGACACCATGGCTGTGACTAGACTAACGAGCCGCACCAGCTAATAGAAACTCCCATCAAAGTACGTCGGGCCAGGGAGACTGTAGGCCACTAAAATATGCAAGTGGCTGCAGTAAACATCCCTCCTCCTCCTCCCCATGGCCACTGCTGGGGCCTTCGAGCAGTTTAAATTTATATATTTGCCTTCTGGATTGCCCCGTCTCACCTTGGGAAGGCAACAAAAGCTTTCAGAAACAATTTATAGGGAGCTAATGCGGAGGGGCTGGCAGGGAGGAGGGCAGACGCGGGGAGCCGTATTTCTTGGGGAGCAGCTCCCAGCACCGTGTTAGCATACCCTTGCCGGTAAGGTCATGTTGCAGCCGTAGATGTACTCTGGAACAACAATTACTCTAGATAAGAAAAATCTAACTGGATAAAGGGACAGCTAATCAGAAGACTACAAGCCCCTGAATTGCTCAAGGAATCCATATTGATCTGAACAAGATATCAAATGTAAAATAAAGGATTTTGCTAACTCCACAGGCTGCTTCAGCCCCTGCAACCTGGCACTGGACCAGCAAGCAGAGAAGCCGGCAGTTCACAGCTCCTCTCCCAGAAGATAAAGCCTCGTCTGCCCCTTCAAAGGCAGAAGCTGCTTTTTCAGCTTTTGCTCAGGAAAAGCACCTCCCGATTCCCTTCTCTCCACAAACCCCGAATCGGGACAAGACAAAGCTCCTGCGAGGGTCTCTCCTCCCTGCTGCGCTCTCTGCCAAGGGGGAGCCCAGCCAGGGCAACTCTGTCCAGAGCAGCGACAGCTCCCTGGGCTCGGGGTCTGTCCGGCCAGCCGTGAGCCAGCCCCTTGGGGGATAGGAGGGGGTGCCGGGCCCCCCACGCTCCTAAGCATCTCCTGGCAGACGCACCTCCAAAATCCCAGCCCAGTCCACCACGACAGAGGCAAACCCCTCCATCTTCATACGGCTGCAATTCTTTTCAGTGGGCATGTCCTACAGAGACATCGGTTCTAAACTTTCCTGCTGGAAAAGATCCCCAATGCTGGCAGCCCCGCAGGAGCCGGTGCCCCAGGTGTGTGCCATACCCTACAGAAGATTCCTCCTTTCATTTCTCACCCTCCAGCCCTGTAAATTGCAAGAACGAGTCTCCCTCTGTCTTTCTACCCCCTTCCCAGTCTCCTTACTTACTTAAAGAGCTCTGGCAACCAATCGCCCCCCTGCTTTTTTCATGCTCGCTCTCTACCTTGAACCGCGAGCACTTTGACAGATGGGTGGAGAGCTTTGCCTGGCTTCAACAACTCTCCTGTACGCACCGATGAAATACGAGGCTGTAATTCCTCCCACCACCGACTCACAGCAGATATACTCCCTCCAGCACAAGCATCCGTCCCCCCCACCCCAAACGGGAATATAGATGTGTGAAGGGCTGGGCTGGCTTTCTGCCCTGCGCCAGCATAGATCAGGAGTCAGCGCACTGACATCGATACACAAACACCAACACAGCGAGAGGAAACTTGGGCCTTAATACCCACTATTAATGCACTGTCAGAGACCATCAGGCTCCATGAAGCAGAGCTGCTCTTGCCTGGCAGCCCTGCGGGAGGCTGAGTTCCCCCAGCCTACACCCACCTGGGCTGGTGGCCACGCGGTGAGACACCTCCCGGTGAGGGGAGCACACAAATGGCCCCTGCTATTTGCCAGGGGATGCTCCGCTGGCCCAGCTGATGCTCCGCTGGCCCAGCTGATGCACTGTGCCTTGCACGAGGTGTGAGATTTCCACCTGCACCCAGGTCAGCATCCCCGATGGTCCCTGCTGGTTTTGGAGGGGCTGCTCACCACCTGCACGCTAGCAGGGATGTGTTCACGGCATGCATCCTGCTCCCAGCGCATTCCCTGGGAGAAGCCCCAGGGAGCCTCTCCCAGCCCCATACTGCAGCCACCCCATAGCCAAACCCGAAGGGAGCAGCTGGGGAGCGTGCCAGCCCTGCCCTGGGGCTCCGGAGGAGGACAGCAGTGAGGAGCAGAGATGGATGCCCTCCCCAGCCCTGCAGAGACCACACCAGGCAGCCCCTGAGTTATGTCTCTGAACCATGCGCCGCGCTCTGCTTCCACATCGATTTAGTAGGGGAGTTGGTTTATGCTAAACAAACACTGTTTGATTATTAAAAGCATATTTATTGAGGCTTAACAGCTCTGGTAGGAGAGACGTGGCTGGAGCTAGTGCCAGCAAGGCAAGTGCTCCTCCTTGCAGAGCTGCCCAGCAGCAGCAGAGAGGTGCCGGTGCCAGGGATGAGCCAGTGTCCCTCCGGAGCAGCACACAGAGCCACCAACCCCAGCGACCTGTGGCCTGAACCAGTGCAGAAAATCCAGCATTTTCTTCTTTCCACCCACTGTTTTCACCCAGCCATCGGCTGGCATCCAGAAAGGAGGTGCCTCCAGGAGTGGGACAGGGGCTGAGGGGCAGCCAAGCTGAGCCGCCAGCACCCTCCGACGGGGACAGGACTGAGCATCACGGACCTGCACATGCAGAGAGTCACCCTCGTCTCCAATATTTCTGCAGCAAGACAGGACTCAATGGCGGCTGGAAGAGCTCCTTCCTTCACTGTTTAAACCCAGCTTTACTTCCCGCCAGGTTCTGCTCAGCCTCTGCTTTCTCCTGGTCTGGGCTGAGCGATCACGAGGAGGCACGGGAAGCCCCCTGGGTGGGCAGCCGCCCTCCCGTCTCCGCAGGAAAGCATCTCTCTCCCACTTGTGTTTTGATGTTGCTATGGTGATCGCCGAGCAATAAATCTTGATTATTATTGCCCAGTGCTTTCAGCCACAAGCAAAGGCAACCTTTCCCAAGCTGCTGGGGTGCCTTTGTTTCCACTCTCCACCTGCTCCTGGCTTTTTTGCACAAAGCCCTCCCTCGCCTGGGCACGCACCCCTGGCAGGTCATGCTGCAGAGCGGCCGGTCCCCAGCCCTGCAGCGCGGGAAGCAAGCGCAGGCAGCACCACCACACTCTCCTGCCTCCGTCCTCAGCCGGGGAGCATCACCCAGGGCATCACCTGCCCCTACGACACCCATGCCCCTCGCAGCAGGGTGCTGGGCACCTACTCCTGGGAGAGTTCGTTTCACCGACATCGTGTCATTTCCCAGCCAGCTCTAGATCACCAAATCCTCCCGCACCCGTGGATTCACATGAGCATCTCCCAGATCATTTTTGCGCTGTTTGCCTGGCTCTAATCGATATCGCTCAATCACAGCGCCAAGAGAAGCTGGGGGGTATATCAGGCAGCTATTGGCTCTCCTTCAGTACCTGCGCGTAGGTGACATGCAGCCTGTCCCCCTGCACCCCCAGCCAACAAACCAGCACTGGAAATCTGGGCTGTGGACCCCCAGACTGCTTACACCCCTGTTTCAGAGTGAGCTCCGCTGTCCCTCCTGGACAGATGTCATTTGCAATGTATATTCTGGGCTGTGCTTTCATCTCAGTCCCTTTCGTATTTTGCCAGAATATCTCTCTGTGTAATTTCACCCAGGGGGAAACAGGCGTCTGAAATTCTGCTTTTAAAATTCCCTTTCCTCTGCATCCCCAGCTCTCTCCCATGCTGGCTCTCTGCTCTGTGCCGGCACAGCCGCAACTGGCGGTAAATCTATAAGCCAGCTCCCTTCCCCTTTGAAGTGCAACTGGCGCTGCTTGGATTCCCTGACTTTTTGCTCCTTTTATCTTCCCTCCTATTTCACTTGTGGATATTCAGATCCACAGATTACATTTGTCTTCCAAAATTGCTTTCTTAGTGGGTAGCTCCCTCCCCAGCTCATTCTTACAAGGTTTGTTCAGTCGCTTCTGCAAACCGTCCCGTTCCTGCTGGCTCCATGCCGTGGTGACACCAAACCCCTGGCCGAGCCCGGACACACCCCGGAGACCAGACCCCCACCCCAATGCCATGCCCCCACCACCAAGCCGGGCGAGAGGGGAGGAAAGCATCTGGACACCCCAGGACAGCTCGCTGTCCTTTTGCCTTCCAGCAGCACCCATCAGGCAGCTTTCAGAGGGGACGGGCGCTAAAGGGAA
This sequence comes from Burhinus oedicnemus, assembly GCA_008921705.1. NCBI lineage: Eukaryota > Metazoa > Chordata > Aves > Charadriiformes > Burhinidae > Burhinus > Burhinus oedicnemus. Next base: position 19,515 of record VFFE01008610.1, on the reverse strand, counting down.
GATTCAGCCGAGGGAACCTGGATGGATCCGGCCCCAGCCGCCAACAGCAAAGGAAGATAATCGGGGCTCCGCACCGCTTCCGGGGAAGCAGATGCTGTGGCGGATGCTTTCTGCTACCCGTGTCCCCCCCCCTCACTCCTCCAGATCCCTTTCATCTGCAAAATCAGTAATTGCATTAACTCTGCAGTGGGGACAGGCTCCACAAGCCATCCTGGTCAGTGCTCGCCTGGTCTGCCAGGTGCTGTGCCACGGTGGCCAGAGCTCAGGATGAGGAGGGCAGAGGAGGAGGAAGAGACCAGGAGGGAAAGCGATGCCCAGCTGCCGGGCGGTGATGGGTTGGTCCTGTGGAGGGGATGGGCTTGGTGCAGCCACCTGCCACCCTGCTCCGCAGAGACCCAGAGACCCCATCCCGCATCCCCCCTGCACAGGGACAGGCTCTGTGGGTCAGACCACCCAGGGAAGCCGCAGCGACAACCAGCCCAACGTTTCCATCCATTTATCAAAGCTCCAGCGGTTCCTCTTTCAGGGTGAGCAAAACAATAAAACACATTGAGCATAGAAAGCGGCATCCAGAACACTGTATTAAACGCAAGGAAAAAAAAATAAAGTTGAGACCTGTTGGCTCATGCCATCTCTCATTCTATATCAAATGTCTCGGTCCCAGACTAATGGCGTTATGTAGACTGTTATATTGGTTCTTTGCTTTACGGCACTGTACATCCACCTCTAATGCTGGAGATTTATTCTCTTCTGTTCAGCAATTACTTGCCATATTGTCCTCGAACGCTGCTCGCTGCATCGTGCCGCCGTGCCCCAGGGTGTGACACAGCAGGAGAAAAACTGGGAGAGGGGAAATCTGCATTTGACAACCCACCAAAAACCAGTCCCTAAAAGCATTTGCCTGTTGTCCTGAAGCGGGAATTAAAGTTCAGCACTGGCACATCCCCTCGGACCTCCTCTGTCCCCTCCAGCGCCCTGCGCTGCTGGGGCTGCAGCGGAGCAGAGTGACGCTCGCTCGGAAACGGGTTTATCATCTGCAGGATTATTAGCAGCTGCACCAGGATGTTTTGCTACAGAAGGATAAATCAGTTCCTTCCTCAACATCTGACTCCTCTGAACGCCTCATTTAAACATTTATCATAGGGCATGGCACGCGATCTTCCTTACAAATTGAGGTGTTACACGGCACTGGGTGAGCTGACACACCGCCGATAGCGCCGGCAGTATTTTGTCACCCTGATATTTCACATTGCACTTGTGTCGTGCTTGCGACTGCTGTTTGTTCGGGAAGTGTAATGATCCTTTTTAAACAGTGCTACTATAATTAAAGTTTTATATAAACCTTCCTAAAGAAGGGGAAGGGGGAGAGCCATCTTTGAAACCTGCTTACAAAGGGACATCTCAGAGGGAGAAGGAGAAATTTTGACGCACTCAGCAATCGCTGCCATGCTGCCAGGTTTCCCTGCGGCTCCGCCTGCCATGCACGAGTGGCAGCATCCCCTGCCTGCCCGGTGCCCCGCTCCAGCAGCACTGCCTGCACCCTGCCTCCCCTCTGCCGCTGCTGCTCTGGACTTGCCCCCTCCTTCTGTAGCCATTTCCATGCCCCGAGCTCCACGCAGCTGCAAAGCGGGTTTTCCTGAGCATCCTCACGAAAAGCTCTTCTTTCGGCAGGGGTTTTACTGAGGCTGGAAAAATCAGAAGCATGAAGATTAAATTGCAGGTCTGGGGGAAGGACGGTGCTGGCTGGCGCCTCAGGCAGTATGTTTGGATGCTTTGCTGGATTAGCTGAAGCTCTTGACATTGCAGATCCCGAGCCAAAAGCTCCTCTCTGCGGGCGGCATGCCCCAGCGCCATGCAGTGCTGCACGCCGGGCTCAGCTGGGAGGGCTCGGGCAGCATGGGCTGCCAGGCCACCGGGCCACGTAAAAGCAGGTGGGGCTGGACCTTGTTCTGTGCAGGGAAGGGCTGCAAACCGAGGGGAGCAGGTTGGGGCAGCCCCTCCAATCCGATGCCCAGTCAGGCATGGGAAGGCTCCATAACCTCTGCACTGCCGCCATGCCTGTGGGTAGCACCCGGCCAGATACAGGTGGTTTGGAAGGTGCCCGTGACAAAGTGGGTGCCCTTGTCCTCCTCCACTGAACACAGAGAGGGATGGACAGCATGGAGCAGCAGCGTTCCCAGGCCATGGGGTGCTCTGACTGGAAAAAGCTGTGGGCAGGTCCGTCCCTGGGGCAGGCAGCAGCTCACCTCTGCCTGCATGGTCCATATTGACAAACATCCCCATGCTGGCACACGCTGCTGCCCACGGGGGACAAGAAATCACAGGCTTTTAAGTGCAGGAGGAGGGATTTACGGTCCAATGCTATTAGCATTTGGCATGACTTCCCCGCAGCACATCACTCGGGCACCGAAGCTCGAGAGATTTATGGGAGGTCAGGGTTGGAGGGGGACACACATAATCCCTAATAGCATTGCACTAATTCTCCGCAGGCAGAAAGGGCTTCGACAGTGCGACGGACTTGAAGATAAGCAGATTATCTTGTCCTGCCTCACAGAGCAGCACCGACCCCTGACTCGCTGAGCCCCAGAATAAGGCTGAATTAACCTCCAGGAAGGGGCTTTGGCAGCAGAGGACAAAGGGTGCCACACAGCGGAGCTTCCCTGGCCCCTTCTCACCCGGCAGGACTCACACGGGTCCTGCAAGACAGATGAAGCTTCTCCCATGGGACCGTTTTGGGGAGATGCATCATGTCCACCAGCCAGAGAAAGGACAGAAAGCAATGCTGCAGGCAGATACTCACTGCCAGTATACACGTGCCCTGGGAGTGAGCAAATTACAAAAATCTAGGCAGACAGTTGCAGAAAAACAGACAGAGAAGCTAGAAGAACTCCAAGATCTGTCCTCGAACAAAGAAAGTCAACCTCCTTGGTCAGAGACTGCTGAATTATGTGTGATAACACCCACTCTGTTCCAGGCAGACTCCAACTCGTTAGGAGCGATACATCATTATCAACCCAGGGAGACAGAACCACAGGAAGCAGTGAGATGGAAGAGGCCATGACAATGCGGCACAGGTTGCTGTTGCCCCTGCTGCGGCTGTGGGGGCCAAGCAGCCCCGCAGCACCCATCTGCATGGGCTGCACCCCTGGGGCACCCAGCTGCAGCGCCGGGGAGAGGCACAGCAGCGAACAAACCTGGAATAGGAATGTAAAATATCTGAGGGCTGCAGAGACAACCCTGGGGATAGCCGACATAGCGGGCCAAGCATGTGTCATTCTGCATGCCGAGTAGCAAGCCCATGTTTTGGGATCAAAGCAGTGAGAGCTCGCACAGTTTGGGTGTTTGCTTGGCACTGAATTGTGAGTAGATTCAGCCACTCAGATTGTAAAGCCTGCAACAATAAAGTTATCCTAAAAGGGCAACTTTCAACCCCCTTGGATTTTTCTTTATTTTCCCCTTTCCCTTTGCTTTCTATCATTCACAACAGATTGCAGATAAAAATCTGCGGGAAGATGACTGTGAGCACCACAGCAAGGGGAAGCAGAGCTCTGACTCTGCATCCCCCGGTCCTGCACTGGGTCCTGTCCCTCCCCACCCCGTTTGACCCTCCGAGGCTCCAGGGTATTCAACTGGATAATCCAGGGAAGTCCATTTTCTTCCTGATCCATCCATCGCTGCCAAGAGCTCTCATGTCTGTTTCCCAAGCCCCCGACTCACCAAGGGGCTTTATTTGATGTAGCTCTTACCTCTGCCCACCTGGGGCTGAGCTGGAGGAGGGAAACACCAGGCGGAGAAAAACCCAGGAGGTTTCTCAGTGCCATGGAGCACGTTTGTTACAGAAAGACAGATATATATTTATTTATTTAAGCGTGTGACAATCCCAGTCAGCCTTATCTGACCAAAACACTTTGTTGATCAGACTGAGAAAAGCATCCCGGGCAGCAGAGCCATCTCAGCGCGGCATGGAGAAACACCGGCGGACCTGCCGTGGTGTTCTGAGACAAGAAATCACCTTGGAGTTCAAAGACTGGGGAAGGAGATAGTCACCTTGGAAACCAGAGCCGTGCCAAGACACTTCCGAGTCCCGGCTGGTGCTGGCTGCCCCTGCACAGCAGGCTGGCCGGTGTTGGGGGGACACTGGCCACATCCCAGGAGGATGCCAGCCACTCACCTGGCAGTGTGACACCCAAGTGTCCCACCCAAACCGCAGGCAGGACAAGGGACACATATCTCCAGGATGGCTGCTCCAGCAGAAGGAGCTTCTGAGCCTAGTTTTGTCTTTATGAAGTCACTTTTATTCACAGTTGTGGGGAGGGAGGAAGGAATTCACACAGCTGGATGTCAGTCCCTGGGTGCATTCCCATTGCCCCCCTCCTTTTCCCTTAAACACATGGATTGCAGCTCTGGCATCCAGTTCCATGAATGAAGTGTCTTTTCCAGGTATTTTGCTTCAGCGCTATGGGCTGACGTGTCCACAACAGGCACGTGCTTGGAGCTTTGAGCAATGTTGCAGAGAGGGTTTTGCAGCCCTCATCTACCCGCAGTCACGGACCGGGGGGACAGTACATCCCCTGAGCCACGCAAATGCCGAGCGCAGCCGCGCTGCAGCCTGCTAGCTACATCAGAGCGACCTGGACGGGTGAAAAATCAGCATATCGCTAATGAAAGCTCAGAGCAATCTCCCTCAGCTGCCCGATGACATTATGCTGGGGCAACTTTGGGCCGTAACATTAAAAGTTATCTTTCTTTCCCAAGGTAACAGAAAGCACAAGACAGAGATGAAAGTATTTACAAGCCCAGAACTCCTCGCCTGTGGTGCATTTGCAAAACGTTTCTTGTGGCTGCGGAGGTAATAACAAGTCCCTTAAACCCGGCAGCCCTGCCACCGCTAAGAGGATCACAGCGGTCCCCGCATGAAAGAACCTGCCCTGGAGCCCGGCCAGCCCGATGCCCTTCCCCAGGCTGCCGGGGCTCAGAGCCACCTTGCCCCCGCTGAGCTGCAACACCGCACCCGCCATCGCTGCCGCGGGGGAGACCAAGATTAAAGTTGTCCCCTAAAGTTTGTTGGCTTGCTTTTTCCCCTGCGAGCCGATAGGAATCATCTGCTGGTGCAGAGCCTGAATGCTGCTGCTGCCTTTTCTATACATACACACATATATATTTATAAAAAACCCAACTTCGAATTGATGATGCCTGATATGAAGCAGTTTCTCACCTGTGCTTTTATGATTACAGCAACTAAGGGGAAAAAGATGTCCTTTCAGATAAGCATTGAAAAGGGGGGGAAAAAAGGAGCTTTCAAAGGGTCTTTGTTCTCTTGAAGTGCTCTCGCTCCCAAAGCCGGCAGATTTCTCAGAGGAGGGGGAGGAGGTAAGGATTTAAAAACAAAATGCGGCCTCATTTTCAAACTGTTTCATATTAGCAGTCATCAATTATGGAATTTGCCTTGACTAATGTTTCAGGCCATTATATCACCCTCGATGTTTGTAATTGGATCCTAAATTAGGATTAATTCTCAAGGAAAAGGTTCAGAGCTACACAGGTGATTTCTCTCTCTGGAGTTCTGATGACATCCTCATTACTAAAATAATCATTTGCTTTTTAACTTTTATATGGAGAAATTGAAGACCCTGAGAGCTTTCACTGGTCACACTGGGCTGCGTTTTAGGGATGGGACAGAGGCCAAGGGCTGGCAGGGACCCCTGGGACTGGCGAGGGTGTGGGAGCCAGACTCAGCAAGAACCGTGGGAGGCTCTTACACCCCCAGGCTCAAAAGGGCACAGGTCGGCATGAGGGTGGGACTGGGAATGCCCTCGCAACATGCTGCTCCACATAGTTCCCGCTCCCTCCACGCTGGTTGCCCCACACACGCCGGAGCCCTTCCGATGACTAGACAGTGAGCTATTGTTATTATTTATTAAACAGTCGCTGTTTTTCTTAATAGAAATTTCATTAGGAGCGTTAGGTATAGATAGTCACCAGCCCAGAACCTACAAGTAATTACATTTAATTATTATGCCTGTATATTCAGAATAACGATAGCTCCCGAGCGCCAAGATTAAGGAGCAGAGTCAATTGGAACGGAAGCTATTTATTTTTTTGCCTTAACAGTTCCCCTCCATTCTTAATTGGTTTTCACATTTCTCAGCCATGGGTAAGAGTCAACAAGAGACACGGTGCCACGTCCAGCCCTGGCTGAGGCCTTTCCCCGTGCAATTTGCTCTCCCAAGCAGAGGATTGCCAGCAGAAGGGGACAGGGAGCACTTCCCCGGCGCAGGAGGATGCTCACCCACGGGGCAGGAGACCCGGGGTTGGTGGGAGCCCGGAGGAAAGCCTGGCTGGGGCAGCACACCAGGCACATCAGGCCTCGGCTCTTCGCAGACCCCAACACAGCCTTCTCATGCACCTTTCCCAAAAACACCAGGTATTTAACTCTGCAAAGCGGCTTTTGCAGATGCTTTACTTTATCTTCAGAGAACAGTTTGAGCCCCCAGCCTAGAGCAGGCAGGTCTCTGCATGTTGTCTCCCAGCCCAGCAGCCTGCCCCCTGCACGCTGCTTGTGCATGAGCGAAGGGGACGCTGAGCAGGAGCACGCGGGCAGCACCACCCCAGCACAACCCCTCCAGCCCCTACCAAGGGCGCCTGCCTTCCCTCGCACCTCCCCAGCTGCACCAGCCGGGAGCTGGGAGGAATTAGAGCATTTGGGAAGGAAAACAGAGCTACAGAGAGACAATGTTGAATGTAAATATCAGTTAAATATGCATTACCATATGCCTGCGCCTTTGCGGTCTGTTAGGAGGCAACACAAGCCAGTGAGGAGATGCAAGAGCAAAGAGCTGGAGCCTCAGAAGCGCACACTTCTTCCCTGCCAGCCTGGCACCCCCAGCCTGCGCTGGAGCCATTGCTCATGGAAATAAGCAGCTGGGGATCTGCTCCTGCTCTCTTCCCCAATGAGGGCAGCCCGCTGCCTGCCCATTGCCCTGCCAAGGCTGCGGTGAGGGAACCCCTTCTAGTGGGAAGGGGATGAAGCAGTTTCCCCACTGCCAATATGCAGGTGGATGTGCTTCAGCCATGAGGGATGCGATTGCGAGCCACCTGCGAGGGGATGCCCCCCAAGCAGCCTCCCCAGCTCTGGCAGTCATACCCCTGCCTGGGTGCAGGCTGGCATGACCACAGAGCCCAGATGGCAACTGTGGCTGTCTAATTACACGTGCAGATGATATTAGCCACAAATGTTTGATTCTCACTGGAGTTTCAGAGGAGATCAGACAGCAAGGCTGCTCAGGGTGCAGGGATTAGGCAAATGGGATGATTTGTTAGCAGGCAGTGCTGTGTAATTCCATCCTTGCTTCACACTGGCTCCTGCTGCCTGTCTCCTCCTCGCACCTTGTCCCGGCTGCTCGAAGCGCTTTGCATCTACATCCAGCCCCTGCAGCACGGCCTGACTGCGCTTTGTGTGGGGTACTGCGGGAGGGAGGCAGCTCTCTGAAGGGGGAAACTGGGACTCGCTTTGCTCCCAGAGGAGCGGTTTGGAGCAGGATGCGTCACATGCCTTCCTCACTGCCGTCTCCCAGCATGACAGGGCTTGCGACAGCAGGGGGCCAAGGTGCAGTCTGGGCATCCAGCATCGCTTTCAAAGGCCAGGGTTAAAAGGGAGAAAAGAACCCAAACTGAACCCTTTACATCTCAAACCCTCCTTTACCAACTGCCCCACACCTACAAAACCAAGGGCCTGCTCCTTGCTCACAGGAATGCTGCCGATACCCATAGCCCCATGTCCCAGCCATCTGAGCAGCAATAAAAGTCTTTCCCTGCAAAGGTTTCTGCGGCAGAAGTGGCCCTCTCCATTCAGGCTGTGTGGGCAGCTAATGAAGCCCGCATGATTCATGACGCAGGGAAGGACAGCCGCTCTCCTGGATCCACCCAGCGTCATTAGGTACGGATCCGGACCTGACAGTGCCACCAGTCCTGGAACGCAATTATCCGCTTGCTTAAATTGCAGCACATTTTCAAGTGCTTTGGTTAATTGGAAATATATTAAACACGGGTTTATAAAAGTTAAACATGTACTTAAATACTTTGCGGAACCGCGGTGCACAGTGGGGCAGCATTTGCCGGTGTGGGAGCGGCGCAGCCCTGCCAAGCTGCGCCCCTGGGCGATGGCAAAGCCCTGGCTGGAGGCAGGGGCAGCCGCTCGGGGGGCTCCGTGGGTACCACTCCCACAGAAGTGAGTTTCAGCCCTCTGTTTAGTGCCCATCGGCGAGGCTGTGTGAGCAAAAGGATAATGAACGCTCATTTAACTTTATTTTGCTATCAGTGCACTGTCATCAGATTTAATGGGTGTTTTACCAGGTGTCGCGGTGCAGTGGAGCAGCAGCTGTCACCGGAGCAGCTTCCTGCGGGATGCGGGAGGGCAGCAGCCCCATTGCGCTGGCTCATGCCAGCCAAGGCTGTAATAGAGGTACCTGCGCTGTGGTTTTGTCATTATTCATGTGTTTTCTTTAGAGAGCTCCTTTTCCAGGGTGGTTCTGTTTAATCCTGCCACTCGACAAGCAAGAACAAAGAAATTCAGCAAAGAGGGGGGAAAAAAACTATTGGCCCAGCATGGCATTGCAGGGGTTGCAAAGCCAGCCCGTTTCAGGTTTTTTTCCCACTGGTTTTATGTCTGGGAACCTCCAGAGGCACGTTCTCAGCTCTTTCATCACAAAGGCTCCCTCCCAGTTTATATAACATTAGATCTGAAGTGTTAAGAACACACCAAGTACCACGAGATCCACAACGAAGTCACCCAACTTGACTGCAGCGGTACACCACTGCCAGGGACAGGGGTTCCCCTTCCCCACAGCAGCACCGCCGGTACTCAGCCCCTTTGCAGCACCCTGCTGTTCACCCTGCTGCGTCAGCATGGAGGCTCCCTAGGCAGGAACAGCCCCAGCTTCTTCCAGCAGCACAGTATTGCTCCTTTAATCCAGCTGATGCATAACTAATGAAGCATGGCACACTGTTGCACTTGGAGATAAGGGCTGCCGCGAAGCATAGCACACAAATGACTTGTTTTCGTGCCTCAGCTTTGTGTCCCAGGTTACAGGGAGTTACTGGGTACCAAAGAACATAACTCACCATCACCCCACCAGTCGCGGCTGCATGGTGCGAGGACCACAGGGCAGGAGCCGAGCTCCCCAGGTCCCGCCCTTGCTCTGCGAGGATGCTCGCAGGAGCTGGTATGGCCTCTGGGAGAACTTGTCATCCCAAAATCAGGCTGGGGGAAGGGGAGTTGTGAGGACAGACCACTAGCCTCCAAAGCCACATGAACCCGAAGTCCGAAGCACAGTATGTTTTGCCGGTGCTGGGGTTTCCCAAGCACCACGCAGCCCTGCAGCTGGGCCAACGGGCAGTGCTGCTCTCGGGAGCAGCCAAGGACCCAGATCCATCCCTCCAGCTCCACTGCACCTCTCCAGTAATGCTCAGTTGCTCTTGGATACAAACAACAGGTTTCTAAAATAGCCCAGTATTTCTCCAAAAGCCTATTGAGCGGTTGCATTGGTGGCTTAATTATAACAACGTACCCTTAGGTCCCCCACCAAAACTCCATGCAGGACCCGCATCCCTCCCCCTAAGTGCCCTCCAACACTGCATGGCCGGGCCAAAGGGACAGTGCTGCCGCCAGCCTCAGCGGCTCGTGTCTTTGCAGTCTGCAAACACTTTAATCGGGTTACACAAATAAACCTTTCCTGACTCACTCTTGAGTGAAGGGCTTTTAAGAGGTGATGGTGAGCAGGGAGAAAAAAAAACACCCAAAACCCAAAAGATAGACTGCAGCAGCAGCTTTACACCTCTCCCCAGGGAGGGTCATCCTTAGAGAAGCTGTTCCAGGAAAGCGAATTGACAGGCAATTACCGGGATGTCCAAAGAAGTCAGGTCCAGTGAGTCCCTGCAGCTCAGTAGCCACAAGCAGACATCACTACAGCGCAGACAGATTCACACAGACCACATTTTGCTGTCCAAAAGCTCACAGCCCTGGCTCTCACTGATGCGACAGGCCAGTTCCCCATCAGCCCTCGCCAGGACTCGAGTTTCCTCAGATCGATACACGCCTCAAGCTGAGTGCCGACACTCTAGCTGGCAGTCATGCCGCACCGCTTGGTTTTTCTTGAACCATGAGAGATGTGCTTAAGGGCCCTGGTGGGATTGATGCACAGGCTATTGAGCCATGGCAAGGACAGCTCCCAAGTGCCGGGCAGGGACAGATGACATCCCCCCGTGCACCCCTCTCTGAAACCAGTGCCAAGCATGGGGAAGCTGTACTTGCCTCTGGTGGTGGGCACAGCCCCTGCATCCTTTAGTGGACACCCAAGGCGGGGGCACAAATCACAACATCCCTCATCCATGCTGGCACAGGGTACAGGCACACCAGCAAGGGAAGGGCTGGCCCAGATAGCCTTTATAGGCAAGAAATAAGGCTTTTCTGGCTGGAGAGAGCTGCAGCTCACGTTTGACCTCGCTTTGTTCTGCTTCTCTTTGCAACTCTGCAGTTTTTGGCCACTCTCCAGTTTCTCCAGCCATTTTTCAACTCTCCTTTTCAAAAGCGGGCTGAGGACAGCCCAGCAGCATCTCTGCAGTAATAAACCTTGCATGGAGCGCGGCGGGAGCGCCCAGTCTGGGATGGTGCTCAGGGCTGTGAGGGGGGACGGGTGGCAGCAGTTCCTGCAGGCCAGGCATGCCTGTCCTGCCCCAGCGCATTCTCCTCTCAAATCTTTTGGCAGGGACACAGCCAACTCTAATTGCAGTTTCCATTCTGGTGGCTGCGGTCTGCAGGCAAAATAGGTTCTGTCTATATAATGAGTCACTCCTGAATATCAATCTACGCAGGATAAAATGGAGACAATAGCTGCTTACATGCATAGTGAGTTAATTATGAGCATCTGCTATTAATCTTGCTATCAGACTGCTAATTGCTCCTTCTCCTCCACAAAGGCATGCTGGAGGTGAAGCAGCTCAGCCACCCTTCCCCAAGCCTCAGCTCCATCCCATCCCCACAGGTCTGGGCTCATGGCCCTGCAGCTCCCGGCAGCTGGGAAAGCATTCCCGGGGAGAGGGCTGCACCCACGCCTGCCGGCACACGCTCAGGCTTCCTCGTCACCTACCAGCGTGACCAAAGAGCTGCAGAGCCCAGGAAAAGCCTGGCCAAGGAGGAGGATGAGCAAGCTGACAGCCTGGTCTCTGGCTGAAGGGATGTCCCCATCAGACTGAACACGGTCCCTCCCCATTGTGGCCATGGGGCAGAGGGGCGCACGGTACAGGATGGACGCTGCCCCGAAGGGTGCCAGAGCCACTGGGAAGGTGGGTGGCAGCTCCCCCGAGGCAGCCACCTCTGCCAGGACCCTGTCAGGCAGCTGCTGCCGGAGATGGAAGCCTTTCGGGGGAGGCTGGCGGGCAGGAGAGATGTCAAGTTGTACTCTCGCAGGTGAGGACTTGACATCTCGCGTGTAACGAGGAAAGAAATTGCATCAGGAGCATTTGGGGAAGATGACAGCGGATCAGAAATGCCTCCTTCTCCCACAGATTTATTTTGTCAACCAGTCACTCAGGGAAGCGGGAGGAAGGCACTGTCAGCAGCGAGGGCGCTGGCAGGCTGAAGAGCCCAGGCCCTTTGATCCGGCGGGTGCTCGGCAATTGCTTTAGACAAACTCCCGGTGATTGCCCACCAGGAGAGCAGCCAGCACACCTCAATTAGCTGCCGAGCAAGGTAAGAGCCGGTGGTTGTCTCTCATTAAGGAGCCGGCTTGCTTCCCCAAAGCACAGAAACGCACTGGAGTCTGAAGCGATGGGCACCAGCAAGGGGGGGGGCACTGACCCCCTGCTCTGTCCCGCCTATTTAGTGGCTGGGCAGAGAGGCAGCCAAGGCCGCTTTTAGCCTTTACAAAACTTTTCTCTGCCGAGGAAGGGGTTGGGGAAGCTCAAACAACAGTTCCTGGAAAGGGATGCTGACGACCTCATCAGCATGTGAATAAGAGAAAGATTAAATCTCAGCCCTGAATATTCACCGTCGGATGTAGGAAATGTTTGCTCCCCTGTTCTGAAAAGCTTGAGAGAGAAAACAAACCCGAAACAGTTTCCTCCTCCTTGTCCCCATCCCCGCTGTCGCCGGACGGGTGCCCTCCGGGGTCCGGGCAGCGCTGAACAGTCATGCGGCCGCTCGCAGACCCACCAGCCCCCCGGGATAAGCACATGTCATGCTTCAGGCTGAGAGCTGATCCCTCCGAAAGGTCGGGGAGACTTTCCGATCGCCATCCCCTTGGGACACCGCTGTCCCGGTGCCCCTGCAGCAGCCGGCAGCGGTGGGAAGCTAGGTCTGAGCACAGTTTGTGCTCCTCGCCGCCAACCAGCCCTGCTATTTTCCAGCCAAAACCCCCGAGTCTGGCAGGCGTAATTTGCAGAATAGATACAACCTTTAAAAAAAATGGACAAACTTGCATGTTTGTTTATTTTTAATTAGTTCTCTCTTTCTATCTGCCTGAAATCTAAGTTTCTCGGTGCTTTTGAAACGCCATGGTCCTCCTTCCCAGCACATACACAAGAGCTACTGCCAGGCCTCCTGTAGCAACTCCCACACATCCGTGTTTCATCTCGCTGGTCAAGCAGCGACAGCCGTGCCCCAAGCCCATGCCCTTTCTAGCCAAGAGCCTTGAGACGCCAGCCGAAGGAGCAGGGGCATCAGCCTGAAAGTTTTGTCACTGGAAAGCAGAGGTTCTGGTGCCCTCTGGCCTGGCAGGGAATTTAGGATATTTTAAGACCCTTAGAAATCTTCCACATCAATTTTCGTTTCTCAGTAAGTAGATGTAGCGATTAGACTTTCCTTTCCACTCCATCACAAGGCTGCTTTGAGCGGAGCTTACCAGCAGTGTTTACACCGGGGATGCAAACGCAACCTCATCCACATGCACGGCAAACAGCCCAGCTGCATGACCGGAGAAACCTCCCTAAGAATCTGGCATCAGGATGCGATATACATAATATATAACAAGCATGTTTATCAGACTTTAACACATCGCAGCTGCTGTTAAACGAGCACGCGAGCCTTGAACTGCATGGAAACTTCATGTATTATTTAAAATACTTTCCCATGAATCCTGTCAAATCAAAACCAGCTACTGTGCCCATGAGGATCATGGTCGGGGTACTGCAGTAATGTCTCTCAATGATAATGCCTCCTGTGCTGCTGCTGGCGGGCAGCACGCTGCCTGCAGTGCCGAGCCCCTGCCCACCTCGGCCGGGAGCACCAGCAGCTCGGGAACACCTTGTGTGCCCCGTCTCTCACGAGTGCATGGTGCTGTATGGAGGACAGCAAGTACGCAATGTGGAGTCATCTCCCAAGAGCGGGCTGCGACACTGGGCTGTGAAACTGAGTGCCCAAGAGCACCAGCAATGACATGCGATATTTTTTTTTTAAAGGGAATTAAACCAAACTTCCCTGAGGCACCTAAAATCAACGTCCTGCTGTGTAAGGTACTGAAGAAGGAGGTCCCTCTGGTTTCCATTCATTTCTGAAGCCCATAGCTTTTGACAGAGGCTTACGGACATACTTGGGCGAGAGCCCAGCTGCATCCACCGCTGTTAACAGGACGATTCCCAGGACTTGACCAAGCCCCGAGTCACACACTGGAGAAGACAGGCGGTAACACACTATGGAGCCTGGCAACCAGCCAGCCTGAATGAAACACCCAGCTCCACTGCTGGCAAACACGGTGTGGGTTAATGTGTCCACTACAGTAGGGGCTCCATTCCGGTTCCCAGTGAGAAAGGAGCCTCCATGGTCCCGAGGAACTCTGCTCCTGAACCATGGGCCTCTCTGTCCATGAGAAACCTCGACTGGTTTGTTTCTTTGGGGCAAATTTACTTTCTTACCACCTGAAAGATTAATTCTACTTATTCTATTCCTTCCTCCAGGGAATTATTCCAGGTTTGAGACCCTGCAAAGTCTTGAATGCTTCAAGAAACACCACAGACCCCTTGTAAAAACCCATGCTCTTCACCTCCCCATGTCTCTCCATCCATCTGTCTGTACAATAAACCTGACACATCAAGTGACCTCCAGATACTCTATATACACTCAGCCCCAGAAGCAGCCAAACGAGCCCTGTCTCAAGCTGCTTCTGCCTCATCCCCTGAATGAAAATCCAGCAGTCCCAGTGCTATCCGCTCTCACAGGCAGGGCATCCCTCCGCCTGCCTCGTGCAGCCTGCCTCGAAGAAATGAGGATTTAGCACCAGCTCCTCCCAAATAGCTGCAGCAGGCACGGTGTGATATCGATCCCTGCTAATGCGAGCAGCCAGTGTAACCGTGTTTGCTCAGAGCTGGTATAATTTGGAGATTATGCTTTAATGAACAGATGATGTATGTTTCAATACACAGAACAAGAAAAGCAATGGAGATTTCAGGCGGGTAAATAGGAAGCATAACTCTCAATGGACATTCACTAGCTCCAGCTCCCCCAGCAGAAGGGCAAGCCACCATGGATGGGAAGTCCCAGCACCCAAGTTTGTCACTCAAAGCTGGAGACCTCTCTGGGCATGTGCCCTCACCCCCAGGGTGGGGCTCCAGCCGGGAGATGCTCAGCAGAGCAATGGGACAGGGTGCACGGCCCCGCTTCTCCTCGAGAAGCGATGGCCAGAGAGACCTCAGGGCAGAGACAGCAAGCAAAGGACCTCTGTGAGCAGCATCCCACCCAGCCATGGTTAAGAAAGCCAATTTGCCCTGAAAATCGCACCAGGACCTTCCCCTTCGATGCTGCCCGCCTGCACTGGGTTTCTCTCCAGATTTTAGGGCTGGAGCAGCCCTGTACACTTGAGCTCAGCAGGGAAGCAAAAGACAAATGGTTTAATATGTGCCAAATCCAGGCTCCAGCTTCGCCACTTACTTTTTTCTTCTTTCTTCTCAATATTTCACACCACTCCAGATAAGAATGAATGCAATACTGTTATTAAAATCTTCCTCTATATTATACACAGAGGTCGATGCGGTTTGCCCTGCTATCTGCATTTTTAAAGGTATTTCAAATACAGGCTTTCTTTTTTACAGGGAAAATAATATAATCCATCCTCAGCCGCAACTGAGACAGAGGGTGCTGCCAGGGCTGGGCAGGAGGGAAGGATCTCTCTTCCAGGCTGCATCTCTGCTCCGTACCTTTGCTTTCCCACCCGCAGACAGGAGCGACCGATGCTCAAGCGCTTCCCCAGGAGCGGCGAGGGTCCATCCCTCCCCACCTGCCCCTTATTCCTCCATTCGCTGCAGCGCCAGGAACTGATCTCGGAGGCATTTCCCAGAAAACCCTCCTCCCCCTGGCACGCTGCACAGGAGCAGTGGGAGAGGCTGTGAGCATCGTGGCTCATTGTCCCGCTGCTCCTGGGCTGCTGCTGGCACGGGATGTGAACGCCCACTGCCTTGCCCCAGCACCCGAGCAGCCCTCCCGTCCAGCCTGGCTGCCTATGTCATTATTGCCTGTTCGGCCACCTGCAGACAGCCTGGGAAAAGCAGCCCAGGGACTTTTTTTTTTTGGTTTGGGAAAAGAAAAACTGCCATAAATTTATTTACTTAAAGGTTTTCTCACCAGAAAACAGCCCCTCGAGACTCCCATTTTCCAAGAGTGAATCTCTCACCTAATCACAAAGTGCTGCTATTTACTGTATCTGCTATCAAGGCAGGCAGTCTCTGTCCCGCCTTTCCTAACATCTATTTACCAAATCCATTTGCAAGTCTAAAATTTAATCAGCCAGGTTTCATCTTAGAGGCATTAACATTCAAATGGGACTCACTCCCAGAGACGGAGCCAGAGTAAACCGACGATTCAGGGGGAGCTGGCGCATTAATAACAGGCGCCTGCGAGCGGGGCAGCTCTCTAGCTCCCGAGTTAGGTATTCAGCAAGTTATTCACAGGTTAGTCACAAGCAAAGCCTCCACGGCAAGCCTGGAGCCAGGGTACAGCGTGGGGGCAAGGGGCAGGACGACCACGTCCTGATGATCAATGCAGGGGGGTGGCACAGGATCATCCCATGGCTCCTCCACAAGGGACCCCAGCGAGAGGTAGATGGTAATGAAAGCAGTGATCCACACACCATCTTAGTCCCGCTTCTAAAAATCCCCCATTGCTTCGCAAGACCCCCCAAAAAAAGAAAAAATACCAAGGAAATCCACTCATGGGGGATAAAAAGGAACAATTCCCAACTACCTCGCTGCATAGCACACGCCTCATGGGAGGGATTCATTAGCTAATGCTCATAAAGCACGTTTTATGGCCTGCCCTTCTCATTGGAATGGATGGGAGGTCCTCACTTGACCTCGGTGGGAACAGGAGACAGTTGATGACAGAAGCCAACAGTATTTTATACAAACCAGATTAACAGGCCCTGTAAAGCAACCAGGCTGCCCGCAGGACTGACGGAGGCCGTCTGAACTCAGAGGAATATATAGCCAACACGAAGCAAAATTTAGCAGCTACATCAAAACCTGGACCACCGCATCTTTTGTAGAATTTCACAGGATTTTGGCATGCAGGCAGCTGCCCTGCAGACAGCCCCAGTGGGTGCCCCAGCTTGGCTGGGCACAGAGCAGTGCTCCACTCAGCCCTTGTCCCCGCACACCCGCTGTGGCTCTGCACTGCCTTCCCTGGGGGCAGGCATCCCTCCCCAGGGACCCCAAGGACCAACAGCGAGTTTCAGGCCAGCTAAACTTTTTCCTCTTACACCACACATCAGTTCGCTAATCACCCGGGTCCTTCCAGGAGCGGAGGGCTTTGGCCAGGCTGTTCCCGTGTGCCATGAGGAATCCGAGAGCATTAACTGCCATTTCCCCACCCCTACACCTGGCCGGGGCCCGCAGCGCTGTAATGAAGTGCCTGCTCCAGCTGATATATCTAGGACGTCAGGCATCATCGGGGCTTCTTTCATTATCCTCACCTCTCACTGTCGCCAGCACTGACAGAATTACATTATTTGCACCACTTTCTTGCATATTTCATTAAATTTGCTCTGGTGCCTCTTGGTGGCACCTGTGGCAGGAGCCAGCAGTGCTCAGGACCTGCCAGGGCTGGACCGAGGGGTTGGGGCTGCCAAGCAGTGCCCTCGGCTCTGCCCCATGCCGGGGCTGGCTGGGATGTGTGGAGCCGGCAGCCAGGCTGGGGAGCCAGTGTGGTGCAGGGCACCTGCACGCAGGCGATGAAATATGAGGCTCTTGGAAATGTCAGGCACGAGCAAAGGTGACATGATACTTCTTCTCTGCTCCGGCTCAGACAGCGCCAGGATGTGCCGGGTCTGCAAGCAGGGATGCTCCGTCCAGCACTGCTGGGTACCGGCCCAGCAACAGCACCTCCCCTCTGGAAATAACCTTTGCTGTGCTTTATTACAAGCCATAAAAAGAAAGAGAGGGAGTGTGAGTGAAGAAAGGAGAGAGACATTATGTGTCTTACTGTGATAGCCTGCGATGTCTTCGACTCCAATAAATAAATAAAGGAAGAAATATTCCCCTGGGTCCCTCTGACATATCTAATTGATATCACTAGGGATCTTCCATGAAGCAAACAGGAATCTAATCTATTGCCACGTACAGGCAAATGGAAGCAGCGGGGTGGCTGCCACCGAGCCTCCAGCTCCTGACAGGGACGCACCTAATGGAAGTGGAAACCGATTACGGGCAGCCTGATATCCAAATAACAAATAGGGGGCCTGGAGAGACAGTTGCTGCACTGGCCTTGGAGGGGAATTCCGCTGATTTTCCCACCCACACCCCCACCATGCTCATTGAACGAGGTGTGGGTTAAAATCCCCCTTGCCTGCGAGAGCGCTTGGCAGCTGCGATGCAAACGCACGGGTGCCTGTGCCAGTGTGTGCCCACATGCACCAGCATTCCCGGGATGACATCAGCTCCGTGACCGGTTCTCAGCTCACTTGCGCTGGGGCGATGCCAGGAGCAGTTGTCCCGCCGGGCAGAGAGGAGCAGCCGGAGCTACAGGCTCTGCCCCAGCTGAGTGCTGCTCACAGCAGGACGGCTTCAACAGAGCCAGGAGCAGAGCAAGGAGCACCCAAAGCCACGGGAAAAATGCCGTTTTGTGGAGATTCCATGGGAGAGGGGAGAGAAAAGCATGGGCTGGAGAGGAGGTGGTAAGGCACTGGAATTTTCCAGCTGCCCCCACTCCCCCGGAAAGTGCCAGCACTGCCGTGAGCAGACGGGCTTTGCTGAAGGCTCGCTTGCATCTGGCACGCTGTCCGGAGGAGCGACGTGCAACCGGCGGCTGGCGCCGCGCAGGACCCATGCCTCTGTGGAGATGCCCTCAGCCACATCGGCTGCCACCTCCCACCTTCCTTGTTTAATTAACTCCCTCCTGATGTAGGTAATGGAGCTCTGGAGCTCTTAAACAAAGATTTAATCAGCCCAGGCTCTGCACTCACAGCAACTAGCTCCCTTTGTTAGATTGGTGTGAAATCCAGGGCATGGCTCGCCCGTGACAACATCCTCACTGTTAATAGCTTCCAGCATCCTGCATGTCCCTGGATAGTCCAGCACCAAGTCTCTGGACTCTCTTCTCTGCGCATCAAAGAGTCGCCCAGGTCACTGATTTTTAGCATCATGCAAATCGAGTCAGCAGGGAACTGGCAGCTCCAGTGCATTATTATTTAGGATGGATAAACTCTTATCCCAAGTTCGCAGCACCTCGCTGAGACCGAGAGAGGGTTTCTGATTTATCGTGATTGTTTTTAGTCCTGCGGAGGAACCACAACAGAAAGTGGAGGGGAGGGGAAGCGGGCAAAACCACTTCCATCATGAGGCCCTCACAGAATACAGGGCACTGTGCAGGAGCACCATCCCCACCACATCCCCTGCTTCCCCTCCAAAGGGCAGAATTTGTGACCTCCATCATTGGCTTTGCAGGGAACAAAGAAATCATCAGAGCCGGGCACCACGGGAACACCTGAGAAATGGCCCCTGTAGCACATACAACAGCGCACAGCCTCCCAAAGCCCCCCCCATCCTCGCACCCAGGCACCCCTCACCAGGCACTCGCCAGCCCTGGCACACACAGACTGTGCCACACCAGCTGCCAGACAGCACCAAGAGTCCCTGCCGGGTTAGCAAGCGATCTCCTTCCACGACAGACGATGAACAAGACAGTGATCTATTAGCAGAAAGTAGACATCCAAAGCCACCCCAGAGCCCTCTCCCGCCCCAGCTCGCTCTGCCCCCGTCTGATACGGGAAGAGAATTGTTTCTTACATTTTATCACAACATTTAGCTTTGCTTTCTGTTATGCTTTTAGCTTTGCAGAATGCCATCTTAATAAGTGCATCTCCCAGCCAGGGGTGAGAAGCAGCAGCTGAAGCACTGGCGTGGATGTCAAGTTACAAATGAGACATCCAACTGGTTCATTTATTAGAGGGAATCAATTCGTCTTTTCATATTCACCAGGAGTTTCAGGCAGGAAGGACCCCATCAGCAGCCTGCGCTCAACCCCTCACGCTTCAGCTC
>VFFE01008609.1:1008170-1038186 GCA_008921705.1 Burhinus oedicnemus | reverse complement strand
CCAAAAAAAAAAAACTACTGCATGCAGCAGTTCCTTAGGGGAGTAGGTTGGTGGTTTAAACGTAAATGGGTTCATTTGCAGTGAGATACACTAGGCTATGCTGCTGTTGGTGTTTCTGCTGATTTGGACCTGGGGATTTTGGCAGGGAGAATGGAGGAATTCGGGATTCCTCCTCTGCCTTTGGTTCAGCACCTCATTCCCCAGTTCCTCCTTTAATCTGGGAGCTGCTGCCTGCTCTGCTAATGAAGCTCTGCAAAGGGTTTTGTGATCGCTTGGAAATCCGCTGTGAAGCATTTTACTACTATTTTTTTTCCTTCCTGCACTTGGAGTTGGGGTACTTTGGGAGGCAGGAGAGACTGTCCTATTTGCTCTGTGCACTAGAGGGGTGGTTTGCAGCTGGTGCAAAATACCAGGTACCTAGTGGGAGCAGGGGGTGAGTTTGCATCTGAAGATGCGATATTTTCTTTTTTTCCACCTTTTTGATTATTTTTAAAATTTTTTTTTATTCTTGCCTTGCATTCCTATGTCAGTTATCCTATACAGTGAGTTTCACCCTCCTGGTAACTCATGCTTTGATTCGTTTTGGGAGTTGCTGTGGGGTAGGTAGGCTGTGCAGTCCTGGCTCCATCGACCCCACAGCAGGATGCCCCTGCCAGGCTTCATTCTTTTGGGCTGAATCTTTGGGCTTTTGTGTACCAGGCAGGGAGAACTAATGCTCCTTTGCGCTGCAAGGATGTGTGCTGTGCAGCACCTAGCACAGGGGGACTTGGTGCTGGGTTGGGGTTTGGAAGGAGGTAATGTGATTTACAGCAATGGATCTGGTTAATAATCTCCAGCAGCTTCTGTATACTCAGGGGCTGCTTGTATTCCCAGCCAGGTGTTTGCAGACCGGATCAATATGGCCCTATTTGCATGGGGCTGTCCATAATCTAATAAACCAACCTCAATCTGCGTCTTGCTTTCCCCAAACATCTACCCAGAGATGATCCTGGTCCATTCAGACTAGCAAGTGTTCCCCGTGTTGGGAGGAACTGTTTGTGAACAGTGACTGGCTCCTGAACTGCCAGGCTGGGGTCACATGTGGCACCCCAGTGCTGCTAGCGGGTACTGGGTGCCAAGGGTATACCCCTTGCTAGAACCTGGATTGTATGAGCATCCTGGCTTTTTGGGTGCACTGGATGTTTGTAGGTGCTGTATAGTGCTTTGCAGACTGTCACCTCCCCAGGGTGCTCCAGGGGCATCAACATTAGGGATTTTCCATGAAATCCCTCCTCTTGCTGTGTCACCTTTGGAA
The DNA here is from genome assembly GCA_008921705.1 of Burhinus oedicnemus. Classification (NCBI taxonomy): domain Eukaryota; kingdom Metazoa; phylum Chordata; class Aves; order Charadriiformes; family Burhinidae; genus Burhinus; species Burhinus oedicnemus. The sequence goes on along the minus strand of VFFE01008609.1, from coordinate 1,036,892 downwards.
GCATGTGCTGGGAACCTCGTCTGAAACCAAAAATGATAGTTTTGCAGGCTGGACGGTCGGCAGCTTCTGCTGAAAACTGCCTCAGAGGCGTTGCGTCCCCCGGCGACTTAAATAATACAAGGTGGTGGGCGGTATAGGGATAAATTACAGAAAGCCATGGCCTGAGGAGGCTGTGGGCTGAATACATTAAAGCGTGGTGTTGTCAGGCTGGTAGTGGGGCTGGGGAGGGACTTGGGTGATGCTTTCTGCTGGTGCTGGGGGATTGGTTGAGCTGCAATTAATTGGTTTGCAATTGTGTTGATTTAAAAAAAAAGGCAAAACAACAACAGCCAAACAAAAAAAACAGCCAACAAACAAACAAAAAAACCCACTGAAGAATTAAATCTCTTGGCCTTCTGTTTGTGAGCCCTGTCCCTGTAATGATTTTTTTAAAATATATTTTAAGCTGGAACAGAAAGCCACCTTTACCGGCTCATTTTCCTGGTGGTGAAGGTGAGGTGACAGGAGAACCAGCAGGCCGATTGAGGGTATGGCTGCCAGGAGAAGCTGCCTCGCCAGTCTGCCATGCCTACTGAGGAGCGGTGTGCTGTCGCTGCTTCTTGGCGTTTTGGGGAGGTCGCCAGTGTGGATAATAGAAATCCCCTCTGACACCTTGAGCGAGCAGCACATTGTCACTGTCCTCTCCCTGCCTGGCCTTTTATTTATAGGAGAAGCCTTACCCAAAATAGCTTTTTTGCTTGACCTAAGCTGATGGGCTGTTTCCCACTTCCCCCCCCCCTTTTTTTTTTTGTAAACATACTGATAAATTGAAACCCCTCAGAATGGCCAGTGCTGTGAGGAGCCACAGTAATCTAAAATGATAACTTTGCCATTTTACTTGAGCCTTGGTGAAAAACGAGCAGAGCTGCTTTTGCAAGTGGGATCAGCCTGTCTAAATACTGGTGGCTGGCTTTTTGTTTCTAGCCCGAGTGCAAGCCTAGAAACTCAGTTCATCATTTCCATGTCCCATTTTTGGTTTTACAGGCAGCGTTCTGTAATGCCACATTTGGGCCAGCCTGGCTGGCCTGCTTGTCCTTGTTATCAGAAGAGGAAAATCAAGTTTCTCTCCCGGTTGGGTAACATTTTCAAATTCCAGAGTGATGTCGATTAGCAGAATTAGCAGTGGCAGGTTAACCGGCAAAAATACCCTTCCAGTTGCAAAGTGTTTGTTGCTGGCTGCTGCTCGTTTCCCAACTCCAGTGCTCCCGATCCTGGACATGTCTCCACAGTACAGGGATTTTTCTCTCTTAATTCAGTACAACTGTTTCCTTTGACATTTGATATTTACAAGGCTGGAGCCAAAATGAAAGCGAATCTGCCCATAACTCTCTGAAATGTGCCTAATTTCTACATTGATGTTTCAAAACCCAAGCTGCTGGTGGGTGTACGTTTGCTTGTTTACCCACATCCTTTTTTTTTTTTCTTTTCCCTGTGCAGTGATTCTCTGGCGAAACATTAAGAATGATACGATACCTGGAGCCTCTGGATAGATCGATCTCCAGCTTTAAGCTTTGAATTTGGCTTTTAACTTGAAGTCTCTAATTTTAAAAGATTGCAAGTGTTTTAACTTGGTCTTTTTTGTTTGGGAGGGGGATGTTTATATGCAAAATTATTATTGCAAATCTGTAGACAAAGGCGCAGTTCACAAGGTAAAAGAAATGAGTTGGAAGGAGTCGCAGCCATCTATCCTGACTTTATAGCACAGGACACAGCCTCTCCGGTATGTTTTGTGTGAAGCTTATACTTTCCAGAAGGGCATTTGGTATTGTGCCGGAAAGTTGCAGGCAGTGGGACAGGCTCCACCACCCTGGTGGAGGTAGTGTTTTGAAGGCTTTATGACCCTTTCTTTGCAAGGGGTCACCTATTTATTTCTGATCTGAATTTGTGAATCTTCTGACTGCCCTGCTGTGCATGTGCCCGCTGCTCCCGGAGCAGTTGCGTGTCTGGGGGGAGCAGGTGGCAGGAATGGTGTTTTTGGCAAATATATTATTCCCCTGGAAAATCCTGGCTGTTAGATCTGGTCAGCAGATGTGAAGTGTCGATCGGTAGTGGTGGTGGGAAGGGGAGTTGCAATATACTTTGCTAATGGAGAAAAACCCGAGGAGCGATTCTCTGATTTATGCTTTTGGTGATGTGAAATGAAGCCATCTGAAGCACTTTGCTCAGCAAGCTTTTAGCAGACCGCTTCTTTCTCCTTACTTCATGCAGATTTTTCTGAAGAGGCTGTTTTTCTGTCTCTGTCACTGGGTGGGCAGAGGTGGCTAGGGGGGAACGGACCCCTTAAATGCATCTGGAGGCACAAAGCATGGAGCATGGGAGCAGGGAGCAAGCAGCACCTGCTGTAGCTTGCTCCAAAGCCCTGGTGCAATTCTGTCCCCAAGCGGCTGAAAAGGTCACTTAGCGCAATAGCAAATGCTTAATTTTTTTTTTTTCCCCTCAAATAGATTAGCATCCTTCCTCTGATACAGGAGCTTCTGGAGGGGGCGTCCCAAGAAGGATTATCAGTAGGAGCGCCTGGGCCTGGGCTGTTCCTCTCCCGAAGGTCCCCAGCTGCTATTTGCACATCCCAGGGTCTGACTGCGGCTGGCATTTCCCCTGTTTGGTGGAATTTACTTTCTGCCTGGCAAGGGCAATGGGTAACATTTGCGCACCTGGGCTGCTTAAGCTGTGAAGGAGCTGGGGGATGCGGCAGAGAAGGTCAGGGGTCTCTACTTTCTGTACAGGCAAGAGGGAGCGGGGAGAGCAGCTGTTGGGTACTGTGTCCTCTACCTAGGCAGCAAGCAGGTGGGGGAAAACTATGTTACGTGGTGCAATGGTACCTGTGCAACCATTTGGACCCTGCTGTAATGTTGAGTGGATGCAGGGTTGGCTCTGGCTGCGGAGAGCTCAGACTCCTGCTTGGTTTCCTCTCATGGTGGGTGGATTGGTTGGGCAGCTGGGTCTGGGCAGCGGGTGCTTGGTTGGGTTTTATTGTGGCAAAGGGTGCTATATTTCCATTCGGATAGGCTTGCAGTGCATGCCTGGGAGGTGCGCAGCCTGCGGTTGGGATTTCTCCTTAGAAATGGCTCTTCTGCATCCAATTGCAGAAAGCTGTGGGCTCCTGACCCTTGGGGGTAGGACAGCATATGCGGCAGCATGATGGCATCGATGGAGGTTTAGGGAGATTATCCCAAGGGCAAATGGGGATTGTTTACTGTGGAAAAACCACAAGAAATATGGAAGGAGGTAAGACACAGCAAAGAGTGGTGGTAGGGGAAGTCCCCAGCCCTTCCATGTTCCCAAGGCAGGTGGCAAAGTCCACGTGGGTGGAAGGGCAGATTTTTGTTTCCCTTTTTCTGCCGTGTTTTGTTAGGCCTTGGAAATGTCCTTTGGCAAAGGCAGCATGCCCAGCTGGCTGGGTGCTTGGGGCGCTAACAGCCAGAGCAGAAGGTGAGTGCTGGGAGGGCCGTGATGGCACAGTGCTTCCAGCCCCAACACCCTGTTGGGAGCTGTGGGCACGGCTGGTGGAGCATGCTGGTCCTGCATGCTGAGGCCTGTGGCTGCAGGCAAGGGCGGCGGATGGACCTGTTTCATCTTATGTAGGCTGTGATTGAGAAAGGAGCTGCACAACTAGGAGAGGTCCCTGCGGTTTGTGTCTGAAAGGAGCTCCATTAGGATAATTTTTAAGCTTCTGTTTAATCAGAAGGCTGTCTGCTGATGAAGAGGAAAACCGCTTGTGCAGTGGGTCTCTACTCATGCTGCATCCACTCCTCCTGGTCTGTTTTGCTTTCCCTTTTTTTTTTCTTCACCCTTTGAGGATGCCGGGTCTGCTACCCCAGAGGTGGCCAGGTTCCCATCAGCACCCTTGGGTAGCGATGATCTCCCTCGGGCAGCTCTTTCCAAGGATCTCCTCAGCCTCTTGCCCATTTCACATAGTCAGCAGCCTGCTGCCTTCCTCTTGCCACATCTCTTCCCTCTGTGCAGGCACTGGTGCTGACTCTGATCTGGTCAGTGATTGCCCTTGCAGGCTCCTGGGGAAAGCTGGTCCCTGCGGCTCTCCAGAGGGCTGTCTTATGCTTGGCAAGGAGCATGGAGGAGACCTAAATGAAGAACAAATGAAAACCATATAGAGACAAATGGAAATCAGATTTAGGAAGCAGACAAGACAACCCCTTTGGAAGGGGCAGGGGGGCTGTTTGCTTTAATTGGTCTTCTTGGGTTTCAGGCAATAATAAAACAGATTTGGTTTTTTTACCTTCTCTTCCCTCAGTCCCCTCTCTTTCCTGCTGTTCTCAAAACAGCCCTGCATCTAGCAGCACCAGCATCTGCTGCCTGAGCTCCCACCTTCTGCAAATGGGATTACTGTCCAATCCAGCCGACGTCCAGTTTTTTGGTTCTCCTTCTGTCTGGTTCTCTCTGTTGGGAGCTTGTTTCTTTAAGCCAGACTGCCTTGGCTGGGCTGCTGAGGACGGGTCCCTCTCACTGACAGAGGGGCTTTTTGGACTTTCAGGAGCAAGCAGTGGAACAAACTCCTCCAAACACGCTGAGGTTTTCTCTGTGGAGTCAATTTGTCCTGACACACCCTGCTGTGTACTTTTGAGGTAGACCCCCGGGGTTGGCCATGCTTGGAGGAGGTCAAAGTTTCTCTGTCGGAGGTCTTGTGCAGTGCCTCCAAGATGCTGGAGTTACCTCCTAATGTGCTCCTCTGGGATGTGGTGGTGGCGGCTGGTGGCTGCAAGGGAGGACCCTGCCTTGCTGGCCTCTATGGATAGGTGGTTTCCCTGCAGAAATGTGCTTCCTTCCCCTTCTTCCTTCTTTTTTCTGTGGTCATCGTCTTGGTGCACCGCAGGTGAATCTTGGGAGGCAGCTGTGGGTCAATGAAGCCGAGCTTTTGATCCCTTCCACTTCCAAGAGTCCTGGTGGTGAGTAATCATCTTCTGAAGCAGGGAGGCCAGACTGGAGCTGGGATTAGCGATTCCCATGACCATCTCTGCAACTCTCGGTCTCCTGCATTGGGCACCACACAAGAGATGAATTTCTTCCCGCCTTGAAGGGGAAATGTGTCCTGCCTACTGCTGTGTGCCCGTTCGAGGATGTCTCACCAGTACCTTCTGTGGCTGAGCTGCTGCAGTGTGCAGGGCTGTTGTGGTTGTGTCCCAGGCAGAGCTTTCTCATACAGAGTTGTTTTCCTATTTGCTGGTGGCTAGTAGAGAGACAAGGTATCTGGGGTAACTGCCAGCATATTCTATTGGATTGCTTTCAGGTGGTCTCCTGGGTTTTGTAACCCACTTAATCTGTTTTACACAGGATTCCCCATCCTGGAGAGTAAGTTCACCCACTCTGCTGGTGGAGAACAGCCTGCAGTATGACCCTTGGATTTCCAACTGTTTGTGCCTCAGACAGAGTCTTTCAACGTGGCAGAGACAGAACTGTGTTCCCAGCCAGCCCATGGGGCTGTGGGTCCTCACTTGTGTTCAGTGGGTAATGCTCGTGCAGGATGGTGAGGTGGTTTGTCAGGGACACCCTTCACCTCCAGCACTCAGTAGGTCTCTTGTGAACGCTGCAGAATTGCACATACAATTGTAATCATTTTCCTGTGTGGCTTGGCACATCTTGTGCATAGGCTTTACCTGTAGTTCTCGATGGAGACTGAGTCCAATCCCAGTGCGGGCATCTTAGCTGCTTGGCAAGAGCCATTTGAGAGAAAGTTTGTGGTGGCTTTGCTGCCCAGGAGGGGCTGATTTAATTAATGTTTGCAAGACTACCACAGGGCTTTCCAGTTGCAAACTGGTTTGGCTTTGCTCTGAAAAGCAGAGTGAAGCAAAGGAGCCAAGCGTGCCCTGCGGTAGCTTTTCCAGGTCCCTGAGGTTGGCATGAGGGAAATTGCCTCCGTTGCAGTGCAGGGTGAGCCTCCTCCCTTGTTCAGCACAGCAGAGAATTGTGGTTGTAAACCTTCACCCCAGTATGTAACTGTGCTGTGGGCAGTCATCTCCCCCAGCTCGTGCAGGTGGGTGCCAGAGGAGCACATGGATGCTTTGGCACCTTGACCCTGGATGCATCCCAAAGCTCCCCATCCTGTGCTGTACTTCATCTTCCCATGCTTCCAGAGAGGTCTGTGTGTAAGATACTTCTCATTGCTGCCAGCAAGCTTCCCTTTAATTGTGCCACGGTGGGGCTTTTAAAAAAAATTTTATTTTATTAGGAAATTCCCATTTGGTTGCTTTAAAAAGCAAGCCCTTGTGGCTGGCCCCTGGCCCGCTGCTAACAGATTTGTTTGAGAAAAGGCTGCATTGGCATCCTGCTTTATTGAACATGCCTCCTGGGAAGGCGGTTTGAATATCCTTCTGTCTCCTCGGAGCAGGGAGCTTTCGGGACTGCCTGCCGCCATGGGAATGGGGAATGCTCTCCTCTCCTCTCCCTTTCCCTCCCACCCCTTCCCCTTGTTCAAACCTCCCTTTTTTTTTTTTTTTGGAGGAGAGAGAGCTTTATGCACGGTGCGTCCAGCTCCATGTGCCTTTTCTCTTTCCCCACGGAGTTCATCCAAAGTTCGTATCCAGACGATGAACAAAGTAGCTCAGACCTTTTCCTGACTCCTCACCCTTTGTCCTCATCACTTAGTGACAGACAGGAATCAAATGCCACAGACAGGCTGACGGGACAGGGCTGTGTGAAAGTCCTAGGAGGAGGAGGAGTGGAGCAGTGCTGGGTAGATTGGGAGGGGGGGAGGCTCATGTTTAAACTCTTCTCCCTCTCCCTGGGTAGAGAGCAGAGCTGCTTTTACTTTGAAGGGCAGAGGGGAGGTACAGCTTTTTTTTTTTTTTTTGGCACAAACCAGATAAATTTTTAGTGACAATAGACGTAGGGAAGAAGGACCGGATAGAGTTAGCCTCAGTGTTTAGCATTGGGTGTGCCTCCTGTCGGGAGCAGGGGAAGGAAGGGGCTATGGGCTATCAGGGATTGGAGAAATGGAGGCTGCTGCTCTGCCTGCATTGCCTCTCTGTTGGAACAGGAGGCTTTACCATAGGGAAGAGGGGCTGCACGGTCTCGGTCCCCATCTGTTATAAGGGCTGCATTGCCCTGGCTTGGTCTTCTGTCTCACCAAGAAAGGTGGCTTGGTCTTCCATCTCACCTGGCTTCAGGGCTTCCCTCTGGGTGGTGGGTGGTACCCCACTGAGGATGCAGGAGAGTGGGGTTTAACGTTGGAATGTGGGCAGCAATTGCAGGCTGGTTTAGCTGGGAAGCTGTTCCAGTTGGGCTTCTCGCTGCTACCAAAAGCTGGGAAGGGACTTTTTCCTGAGCTGGCGTTCAGGGTGCTCAGGAGATTTGGTTCAGCCTGTCAGGAAGGGAAAGGAGCAATTTAGCCTGTTTGTTTATTAGCACTTGTCTAACTCATTTGGCTGTCAGAATTAGGATGACTCCTGATGAGTATTTATCCCTCTTCCAGATGTTCTCCCTGCCATTCACCTTCTTTCCTTTTTTGAATTAAAAATATTGACAACTGGAATGTCTGGAAGTTGCAGATGAGGAAAGGATGGCAGCACCTAATAGCAGAGATTTTGTGGGGGCTTTAGTGGAAGCTGGGTTGGCTGTAGCACTAAGTTTGGCAGAGGTTGGAGGGTAAGCATCTCAAGCTTCTAGGGAGAGGAAGTCTCCATGAAATGTATGGTGACCCTTTGCTTGGGGCTGCTCCTGAAGAGGCGGTGTGATCCTGCAGAGGGGTGCTGAGCCAGGGCTCTGCTTCAGTCCTGGATCCTCTCGTGACCGAATGACTCATGTCTGTCTCTGGAAAGCAAGGACCTTCCCCTTGGTGTCCTAAGGGGATCTTCCTGATGCAGACAAGTGGCTGCAGCCTCTCATAACATGTTACCTGTTAAAATCTCTGGAGCAAGCTCCAGGGATGTGGTGCAAGGCAGGGCTGGGGGCTTTGCCTGCTTGGGGCCATCCCGTTGGTAGGGAGATGTGAATATCCCTTGTGTAGACCAGCTCTGTGTGTGGCTGTCAGGACATGGGTATGCGATTGGGCAGGGAGGGGAAACACTGCTGTCAGAAAAGGACTTGCAAAGAAGCATTTACATTTGGTCTTTAAATCCTGGGAAGTGCCCTGCAAGCTGTGGGAGAGAGGAGGATCTCTCGGGTTTAGTTTGCATGTGGAGAGAGACTGCTCATGGCTTAAATGAGCAAGAGCAATGTTACTGTCTCTGTTGGCAGAGGAGAAACCAAATTGCTCCGTGAGTCCTAGGACTGAGCAGAGAGACCAGCTCACCGCAAGGCATGGCAGGTTGTCTTCATCCCCAGCCCTGGCTGCAGCATTCCACGTGGCTCTGGCCACTCTCATCAAGTCTGCTGCCGGAGCCGCTTGCAGGGGTCATCTCAGAGGCGGCAGGAAGGGGCTGGGGAGGTCCAGGTTTTGCCCTCTTTTGTTTGCTCATTTTGCAGAGGTTGCTGATCTGGGCCCTGGCCAGCTCGTCTGACTCACAGGAATCATCTCACAAGTCTCCTACACCCTCCATTACCTGATCCAAGTGCTTCCTGGCGTGTCGGCTCTCACCACCATGCCATCGCGGAGCAGTGGCCGTGAAGGGAGCTGTGCATTTGTGCAGCTTGTGTCTGCCGCAGGCTGCTGCAGTGTGTGGTGCTGGAAGGGACCGGAGCCTGGGTCTCCCCTGTCACCCTTTGCAATGCACACTCCCTTTGCTAGTGATCATCTTTCCTGACCCCACAGATGGTCTTTACCAGAGACATTTGCTCTTTCTGAGAGGCAATATAGAGATCTCCTTGCTTGTTAGGAGGAGCAAGCTTGGTGGCTTTGTTTTTTCCCTGTCCCCTGTGCTGTGTTGCTGGCAGCAGCAGTACTGGGTGCTGTAGGAGGTGGTTTGGGGGGGTCCACTCACCTCTTGCCTGGTTGCTGTAGGGCTGCTTTGTTTCTGTTTGTAAATGCAACAGGTTGGACCTGGAGGAGGATTGTGGCGATGAGAAAGACCTTTTTCTATCTACAGGCTCCTTTCAGCACTCCCTATCTCTGGTAAATGCAGTGGGTCAGCAGGAGGTGACCAGAGTCGAGTCAAAACTCCATGTGCTGATGCTGCAAACCCTGAGGTCCCTGTTGAGCAAAGGTGGACGTGAGACATGCTAGGAAAACCCCCACGTTGCAAGCTGGGATGTCTCCTGGAGTTCCAGGCTTGCCAGTTGTGCCGTGAATTTTTTGGACGTGGCTTTACCTCCTCACCCCTGCAGGGAAGCAGCTGGGGCGTGTTCCCATACAAACCGTGTACTCTTGTGGAGTGCTTCGTTTGGCAAAGGGCTGCTGTTGCATCAGGCTGGGCTGTGCCCAGTGAACGCAGCGGGGAAAGGTCCCTGTGCTTGTGGCAGGAGCATCGCTCAGAAATAGTTTGATATTGTGGCTCTTCTGGGGGCTTGGGGAGGTCTGTGTTTTTGTGGCTTGTTTCCATGTACCACATGTGAATTTGTGTCCCATGGGTCCTGGTGACTTGGCTTTCTGGCCTGTGGCTGCCAAGTCATATGTAGTGAAGTGCAAGTGGTTTGCATCTTGCATTAAGTTTGCAGGTACCTTGTGGAGAGCTTAAGAGAACAGGAAGGTCCTGGTTTGACACGATCAGGGACTTGCATCCCCAGTGTGCTGTGGAGCAAACCTCTGGACTGGGTGCCTGTGGACGGCTCAGCTTGATACGGTGGCAGGGGGCTGTTTTTGGGCTCTGCTGAGTGGTATTTGGGTGGCTCCTCATGTGACAGGGAGCTGTTGAGGTGCCTCACCTGGCTGGACCCCCATGGAGAGGGGAGTCCTGGATGGCTAGGGAGTGGGAGCAGCCTTGTGCAGGACTAGGTGGTGGAGAAGCAGTGCTCTCCCCTCTTGCAGAAGGGTTAAGTGAGTAGCAGGGTGCATGCTTCTGGGACAGTGGCTGAGGTTTGGATGCAGCCTGTTGCTAAAAGGGGAGAGTGATGTCCTGAAGATGCCCTCCCAGGTGACTTAAGCAGTGGCATTTTACTACTTTTCAGCAGAGCTGGAGTCCCAAGGCTGGTAAAAATGAGCGACTTGTTTGCGTTTGTGGGGTCTACCCTTGGCAGGAGTCTGTGCGTGGGTCCCCGCTTTCAGAAGGCATTTGGGGTGTGGGGGAGCTTTGCCCTCTGCCTTGACATGTTCCCTATTGTACATCCCAGCCTCATTGAGCACAACAGTGTCCCACAAGATGTGTGATCTGTACTGAGCTGGCCCCAGAGCTGAGCTCTCCTGCTGTCTTCCCCTACCCCTGCTTGCCTCCTCCGTGGTGGTGCCTTTGTCAGCTGGCCAGAAACCCGCAGCGCCGCAGCCAGCCTCCCTGAAGTGCCAGCGATGCAGCGTTCGGGTCCCGGCCCCCCTCCCTACCTCTGCCCCAGCATTTATCAGCAACCTCCCTTCCCTCCCAGCCGCCAAATTCCTTCTCCGTGCCGTCATCCTCCGGCCAGAAGCCGCCCCGTCCCGCTCTCCCTCCCTCCCCTCCGAACCAGCCCAGAACTGCTGGGCAAACATTTCGCCTGTTGTTATTACAGTATTCCCATCTGCATACTTAGTCATAAACCCCTTTTAATTCCAGCCTTTTTCTGGGGCGGGGTTAAGAGTTCAAACCCATCATTTTTCTTTTGGGGCTGTAGGCTTACAAAAGCAGCCTGCGGCGAGATTGTTCGGGAGGATGGGGCCCGAGAGCGAGTTTAAGGGGAGGGAAAGGGGAAGGGGATGGTTGGGGGAGGGGGTTTGCACACAGGGGTGCTGGCTGTGCAGCCCCCCCCCCCCCGGGAAGGCTTTGGATGAGGTTTGTGTGGAGCTGGCTGTGGCAGGCAGGGTGCTCTCTGCTGGCCCTCCCTCTTTTTCCCCTTCCTTCAGCTTGCTGGGAAGCCAGAGGTGGATGGGACTGGCCCCTTCACAGGGAGGCATTGAGTCAAATTGTGCTGCTGCTGGTCTTGCCTCATTTGCTGGGGTCTTTGGATAATGGAGCACTGAAAGCCAGAGAGGAGCGTTCCCCTCCCAGGGAGGGGAGCAGCACTGGCTCTGTGTGAAGGCCCCTCCAGGAAGGCCCCCCTAGGTGCAATCGATGCCACTGATGCTTTAGCGATGCAGAGGATGCTGCTGCACTCCCTTTAGCCAGCTCACCATGTCCGCACTTCAAAAGGCTGTCCCCTCCTCACTTGGGGTGGTGAGGGTCCTGCTCCAGGAGCGTTGGTGGTTGCTGCAGTCACCTACCATCCTGTGCAGGTATCCGTAGGGCTTGATAAGCCCAGATACCTCTGCATTTCTCCCCAGAAATGTTGGGGTCTGTTGTTTGTGAGCCTACCTGGACTTAGTAGGTGGTTGTAGTAACTCTTCCCTCCTCCCCTTTGGAGCCTGCCTGCTTTTAATTCCCTCTGCGGCAAGGGTTCCTGGATGCTGGCACTTCCTACCAGCTCAAGGCTACCCCATCATGGGGTCTTCCTACCCTCCATCTGCTTTTCTGTGACCTTGGTGGTGTGGGCAAGGCAGCAGTGGGGCGGAGGGCTCATAAGGGCAACGCTTAATTCATGCGCAAGGTTTGGTGCCTGCATCCTGCCTGTGCCTTTGCTGCAGAGCCCCTGGACTGGATGGTGACCTGGATCTGGTGGGAGATGCTCCCTCCTCCCTCTCGCCCATTGCAGATACCACTCTGCATCCCTGTGAGATGGGCTATGGACCAGTTGTTGTTTATGGGTTTGAGAGGCATTGGCATCTTCTTTATGTCTGTAGGCAAGATAAGGTCTCTTTTCCCCTCCTCCAAATTAAAAGGTCTCGAGGAGGAAAAGAAATAATAATAATGTGTATTTGGATTGACAGAAATGTTGCACAAATTTGTGCAGCTCAATTTCCCAGCATCTTTCAGTAAAGAAGACTCTCTTGCTTTGCTTTTGGGAAGTGTAGAAAAGATGGAAACATCTCATATTTACGTTTTTGAAATTAAGCCTTTGCCTTTTTTATTAAAAGTATTTCTCTGAAATTTGACTTCAGTTTTATAATATATCTTAATGACAAATCCAGCTCTGAAGTGATGCTGTTTAAAAAAAAAAAAAAAAGTCCTGAGAGAACAGGTATTTGGACAATTCTGTTTGAAAGTTACTCAAAGGCAGGAATGCCAAAGCAAAGTTTGTGGGAACAACCTTCACTTCTCTCTCTGTGTATCCTGCCATTTGATCTGTGGTTGCATGATCACACGGTGTTACCCCATTTAAACTGTGTGGTGGCTTATCATAAGCAGGTTTGTTTTGGTTTTTTTTTTTCCCCTCCTGGTTTTTTTAGATGCATGGACTGAGTGTTTCATGCCACTATGGATATTGAACAGCCACAGGAAAATAATCTAAACAATGTGCTCAATGTTTTTAGCAGATCAGGTAGAGGTTTTCTTAAAACCTTGCCCCAGTGTAGGTGAGCACCATGATTTTGCAGGCAGATGGAGTTGCAGGGCTGTCCCAAGCAGGATGAGTGGTCTGAATTTACATCTAAATTGCCTTACTGCTTGATCCCATGAATTGCCTTGAGAGCTGCACTTCTAGGTGGAGAAAATTCTAAATTTTTTTCTGTGTGGATGCTGGATGGTTATTAAGCTGCTGTAGAGGGAAGGGAGCTTGTCACACAAGAAATTTGGGTGTAGTCCCCAGTAAACTCAGAAGTGTTCATCCTTCTGGCCTGAACTTGGTGTGGTAAAGAGCCTACATGCATTACACCCGCACTTTGCTGTTTGCGAACGCAAGGGTGGAAGGCCCTGCTGTGAGCCAAAGCAGCTTGTGAGCCTTTCCACACGCCTCTGCCGCGGGGAGCAGAAAGAGCTGGAGGGCTGCGACTGCTTTTTCCAGCTGCGAGCATGCCCGGGATTGTGCGCTCGGAGCGCGGGGCTCTGCCTACCTGCCCTCTGCATGCTTGGCAAGCCTTGGCTTGCAAGGCGTGGTGGGTCCTGTGTGCGGGCTGTGCTGCTCGCTGCAGCCTCCTCCTCCTGCTTTGGAGGGGAGCTGGGTGAGTTGTGGCCAGCCACCCGCTTCATTTGCCTTTCTCAAGGGGTGCTGCTCAGCTTTGCAAAGCTGGGTGCTGCTCTTTCCCCCCCTGCTGCATGGAGTTTTGGAAAGGAGTTTTCCTCGCTTGTTCTCAGAGGCAGTGGGTGCTTTGCTGAGCTGCCCTGGCTGCTTGGAGATGCCCGAGCAGAGTCTTTGCAAGGTGCGCACATTGCTCATTAGACCTGTTTAACAGGAAGCTTACGTCTCGAAAAAGGACTGGCTGGCCTGCTTGGTGTGGGGCAGGAGAGCAGGCTCAGCCCTTGTGCGGGAGCCAGAAGAGGTGTAGGTTTGGTTTCTGGGCACAACGCATTGTTGAGTGATGCTGGGCAGGTCACTCTGCCTCCTTGCTGGCCTGCCTGCGTGGCAGGGACATCTGTATCTGCAGATCTTATGGCTCTTTGATCGATTAAAACAGCTCTGGTTATTGCAGAGAAGGGAGCCTGCCTGTTGTCCTCTGCCTGCAGCCTCGTGTTGTGCAGTGAGAGTCTGGCTGGGTGGCGTGAGTTGCATGTCTTTACTGGCAGGGTCTGGGTGGGACAGAGGAGCATGGGTGGAGTTAGTTTTGAGTTTTCTTCTGGGAAACAGAGACCACTGATCTCAGAGGTGTTTGAAACCTTTCCCCACTTTCACATCTCCATCCTCAAGGAAGATGCATCCTCAGGATTTGGGTATTAGCAGGCGTTGCTCACCCAGGGTGCCAGGGCTGTGCATTGCCACATCATCTCCTACCTCCTGCACAGAGCTGCCTCCAGCAGAAGGAGAGCTCCTGCATGGAAAGGCACTGAGGTTATGTGACCTATGTCTGAAGATTGCATTAAATCAGGATGAATTTTGTGCTGTTTGTGTGTGCAGTTTCCCATTCTTCTGCAACCAGGGGCTGTGCCTGCCCCAGGAGTTGGAAATGTGGAATACACATGCTCCTCCTCTTCCTGTCTTGTTCTAGTTTTTGTGTTGAAAACAAGAGGGCTTGTGAGATTTCTCCCATCCCCATGCTCACCTGTGCCTTTTGCCATTGTCCTGCCCGGTGCCTTAATTACAGCTGATGAAATGGCGTGCCAGTAAATCTTGGGAGAGGTCGCCCCTGTCACATGCCAGCCCCGGGACACGGGACGTGCTGTCCGCACGCCCTCCTGACCACAAGCACATTTCCATTGCTGCTACTTCAAGCTCTCTCCCTCTCTTCTTAACGTGCTGCTTGTGTAATTGTTGGCTGTTTGTCCGCTAATGATTATAAATTAGCGGCCAAGTGTATAAAAAGTTAATGAAGTTCTGTTGGTGGAACCATTACGCCTTCCCAGGCTGGCACGTACAGGTCGGCCGAGCCGGTAAGAAAAGCCAGACACCGAGTCCAGCCTTTCAGGGGATCAGGTTTCAGCTCACTCCTTCTTTCCTGCTGTGTTTTTTCTTGCTGGATAGAGCCAAAGTTGAGGGCTGGGAATGCCGAAACGTGGCAGGTGATATTTTCTCTGCTACGGAGCGCAAAATCACCAAAATGCTTGTGTGCTCCCCACCATTGGTTATCTCCAGCTTTCTTGTTCCACTGTACCAAGCACATCAGCTACTTGTCCCCCTTCCTTGCTGGTTCAGGATGGCCCAGACCCCTCAGTTCTGGCCTGTAGGAGCTTTTTTTTCTGCACCTGGGCTTCTTGGGTGGAAACAAAACATCTCAGACCCCTTCAGTTTCTGATGCTTTGCCTCTTGAGCATCTCACCATGACAGGGCAAGAACAGCTTCCTCCATCACAGTGCTTGTAGGCAAGGTGTAGGAAGGGTGTTGGAGGAGACAGCATGATCCTACAAGTATAAATCTTCCCGCTATAAACTTTCCACCCACTTTTTTTTTTCTCATCGCTCAGAACTTGGCAGGGCTTTTAACTGTGTGCCCTGGTGTTTCTCTGGGTAGAGGCAGTTTTGGCTTGCTAAAGCAAGACAAGTGGCTCAGGAAAAAAGTGATGGAGAAAAAACAAGGTGTCTTCCTTGCTGCGTGTGTGAGGGAGATTTTGGAGGTGCCTCTCAGGCTCTGGCATCCCTCCTCTCTGGAAGAGCTATGGAAACTTGGCAGTGGGGCTGTCTTGTGTCATCCTCATGAAAATTCAGTTGAATTGGGAGCAGATACCAGTCTGCTCGGCAGGTCTCTGAGGAGCCCATGTGACATGTTGACAGCCAAACTCTGGAGAGTTGCTCCTGGCCCCAGGGTGCTGCAGGCTGGGTGTCCCCTCTGGCTTTTTCTCAGTGGAGACTTCCTGGGCAGCAGCAGCTGTGGAGTGGGAATGAAGGTGAAAATGCAGCTTGTATGGAGCTCCTGGGAGACAGGACAAGGTCTGCCAGGATCAGAGAGACTGTGGGACTGTGCAGCCAGTGCCTAATTTAGGATGACCCACAGCCCGGCTGCACCATGTGGTGCTTGAGTGCCCCAGAGAAAATGCCATCTTTTCCACCAGACTCAGGTTTTTCCCAGATGGGATTGTCTGTGCTCTTGTGGCACTTTTCCCAAGTTTAAGGGTGTGAACACTAGTCTCCTGGCCTGCTTCCAGGCTGAACGATCGCTTTCGGCATCCTGTATTCCCCCCCCCCCCCGCTTGGTTGTGCTCAGCAGGGCTCCTTCCTGGGGCTGGTAGGCTCCCTCATCCTTCAAGGAAGGTGCTTTGCAAGGGTACTGGGAGCATGGCAGGAGGAGCATGAGCCTTGCTGGACCTCTGGGACATCGTTCAGGGTGCGCTGGAGCTGCCAGCCAAGCTGCCTGTCTGGATAGTCTGCATGGGGAGGGAGGCAGGCTGCTTGAAGTCAGCAGGAGTCTTCCCTTTGATTCAGCCAAGGCTCGGATCGGCCCCTGGATTTTGGGAAGAGCTCAGCAAACCTCCGCATCCAGCTGCCGGCATGGGGATTAACGCTGGGAGGCGTGGGTGAAAGCTGGAGCTGTGAGCAGTGTGGTGGGGCCCTGGTGGCCTTGGGCACGTGGTGGGGATTATGGGCAGATGTCCTCCCTGCTGCCTGCAGTCCTGGAGCCAGCCGTGCCTTCGGGGCTGGGATGGGGGGTTTTGGGGTCTGTGCATCCCTCTCTCAGCAGAGGAAACCCCCCTGTCATCGGTGAAGGAGGAGGGGGGCCTGTGGATCTCCAGTTTTGGGTGCAAACGGCTTGCTGGTGACCCTGTGGAGGAGATGACAGCCGCTTGTCACCAAGGACCTGCCCTGCGTGAGCTGCTGGTGGTGAGGAGGGGAGGCAATGCTGGGGAGAGTCTCCAGTCCCTGCTCTGGAGACCCATGCCTTCTGGTTTTCGGGGGCACAGGCATTCCAGGAATTTGTAAGGAATTAGGGGGCGGGCGGGGAAGAGCGGGAAGACTCTGCAACACGAACCATCTGGCCTCCTTGGTCTCTCTGCGCGGCAGTGTCTGGGATAAAGGAACTGATCGAAAGCAGACATTGTTTGAGACAATAAAACCGTATTACACGTTAATGAGAAAATACATTTGAGAGCTGAGGGCCTGGGGCAAGCTGGGTGTTCTGCTCCCTCTCCCCTCGACCCGTGCATGGCCTGGTGCTGTGCTGCCCGTGGGCAGCGGCAGCTACTTTTCCCTCTGCTGTGGGTTTGCTCAGCGAGCTGGGGTGCTGCCGGCAAGCGTGGCTTAAGCAAGGCACGCTTTGCTGAGGTGTATGCCCCTGTTCTCCCATCTTGCGGTGGAGGAAAGCATGATCCCAGCAGGGATGCAGAAAGCAACCCCCAACCCTGCCCTGCATCATGCATGGTCCAGGGGGGCTCGCTTCATTTGCACCCCCTTCATTCCCACTTGCACACTCAGCCTGGGAGCCTGTGGGGCCTCAGGCTCATGTAGCTCCTCTCTCTCCGTAAATAAAGCAGGTGAGGGCCTGTTCCCTGGCGGGGGGGTGAGTGGCACAGCCTGCCTCCTCTCTGCCTGGTGTAATGCTCCCAGAGTGGCTGCAGGAAAGCCCCTGCAGCCTGTGCCTGGCCCTGCTGAACCCATAGCTGTGAGGACCCTAACATGGTGCATTGCTGATGCTGATTATTAGATCCTGCAGGCCCTGATTTCCTTCTTTCTCCTTGTCGGTTTGTGCGTGTCCCTGTGGGGTGGGCAGATGTGCTCTGCCTCTGCTCTGGCAGGGCCTGCGGGCTTGCTTGGGTGGCCATGGCTTGGCAGAGCCCTTGCTGACTCCCAGGACTCAAACAGCGAGCAGGGCCTTCCCCTATTTCTCCTTCCTGGAGATGGGTGTGGGTGTCTCTGTGTCCTCTGCTTCACATCCCTTCCTGCAAGGGAGTCAGGTGCGCTTGGAAAGAAATCCAGGATTGATCCTCACCTGGAGGACACTACAGACTAAAGTTAGGCTTTAGTGACCCTGTGGCTGAGCTTTCAAGCTTCCTGGCACCCTGTTTTTTTCCATGGGGCTGATGTTTCCCAAGGGATCTAGGGGAGAAGGGAGCTCTGGATCCTAGTAGTGACAGTTTTTAAGTAAGGCAGAAGTAGGGGTTTCAAAGGTTGGGATGGGAAAGCAAAGGGGCTGTGAGGGGGATGTGTCTGGAGTCTGTACCTCCCAGCCTAACATTTTTGGAGATCTTTCTTCACCTCAGGCAGGAGCGGGAAGCTGACAGTCCATGACAAAGGCCCCTTTTCTTCTCAGGGCTGGTGTTTTCATAGTGTTGGGTTACATCCCCCTTGCTTTTGGGGGTGGGCGGGAAGGGGGCATTGATAGAACCTGACACAGCCTACATGATGTAATGTTATTTTTTCGGTACCGAAACGAGGCAATTTTTCACTTGAAGTCAGCAGAATTTACATCGAGCCCTGCTGGAGGGAGGGACCCTGGGCTGGGGGTACAGGATGGGGTCTCTGACCTGATCCTACGTTCCCCGGCACCCCCTCCAGCCCTGCCACAAACCCCACTGCTGGCACAGAGGTAACAAGCACGTTCCCTGCGGACCCTTCCCTGCTCCCCCTACCCCTCACCTCGTGCTTGCACTGAAATATTTTAATTAAAATGGATTCTGTTGGGAGCTTTGAGCCAGGGAAGCCCGCTGCAGACCCTGCTTTTAATGCTTGGGCCCTCAACATCTGTTTCCTATTGAAAGCTCTTTGGAAAGGAGAGCTGGCCCCTCCTCCTATCCCCAGTTTTAGTCTGTTTGGAGACCAGCGCACAGCCCAGCTTTCCAGGGGTTTGTCCCCCTCCCAGCCTTCCCCCAGCCCAGCCTAGCTAAAGTTTTGCTCAAATAAAAATAAACAAATGAAGTTGATTGCGGGCAGCAGGGGGGCTCACATCTCACTGCATGCGTGAGGCTTTATTGACGTGGTGCCCCCCAGCGCGGCTAGGGGGTGAGGATGGAGTCTCCACACTTGCCCAGCAAGGAGGGCAAAAAATCAATAGGCTTGCTGCTGGGGGGGGCTGCAAAAGTAGAGTTTGGTGGTGGTGATGTGCACAGGAGAAGCTGTGTCCTATAAAGAAAAACTCCACCTGTTGCTCTGGTTGGGAGCAAGTGATGCCAGTGGTGTGAGCCCTTCTGCTTGTTGGTGTTATGACTGCCCCACGTCACAGTTCGCAGTTTAGCCATTAGCATCTGCTCTGCTTTCTGTCGTGCTGTTTGCAGCCAAGAGGGTCCAAGGCGTGGGGAGGTCTGGGTTGCCTTGAGCAGCTGTGGTCTGAGTGGGAGGATGTTTGGAAAAACCATCCCAAGTGGATGGGGTGGTTGGTTGTGGGTCCTGTTGGGGTGCGATTTGCTGTTCCACAGGAGCATCACTGTGGTTGTCTAGCAATGCACCAGTGTGTTAAAATTGTTGGTATTTTGGAAGAACTGTTCTCATGAAGAAATGTGGCTGCATGAGTTGTGGGGAAGATGGGGCGTGTAGAGGAGAGAATACTGGACATGATGTGGTATCAGCAACCGTCTTGTTTGGCCCATGCATGGCTTGGAAAAACTACAGTATGGACCACCTTGTGCCAGACTGGCCGGGGAAGGCTGAGGCATGTTGGTATGGCTGTGGAAGGCAGTGTTTTACTCAACAACCTGGTGAGATCTGGTGGACTCGTGCAGCACGAGAAGGAAGAAGACCCACCAAGGCGTTCCCACTGCACCAGTAGAGGTCTGTAATCCGTCCTGCTGGTTGCATGATAAATGCGCTGGATAAAGGCATTCTGTGGTGACAAGCACTTTCTAGGTGATCAAAAGTGGTTTTGAGGATGTGGCTCTAGGATTTGAACAGATTAGTTGCTGTTGAGGCTGTTTGCTTTAGTTAGTTAAATCTGGCTGGTTTGCAGTCTGGATTCTCTTCCTCTTCTCTCTGAGCTCCCTTCAATTTCCAAAGCAAACACATTGTGGATTTGAGCCTGTGAGAGCTGTCAAGGCCCTGTCTGGAGGAGTTGACCCCTCATGAGATAATGCTGTGTCCCCAGCCCAGCTGGGGTGGCGGGTGGTGGAGATGGGTGGGTTGGAGAAGGGAGGTCAGGGGATCGCATTTCCAGGAAGGTCGCTGTGGAAAGCCGGAGGTTGCAGCCATGTCCAGATGTGGAGAGGTCAACCCAGTGCCCTCCTGTACGGGGAGGGGAGAGGTTCTTCTCTGGCCATTTTAATAGAGTGCTGCCGCCATTTCGGAGCACGGGAGGGAGTGGGAAGAAGATGGAGCGGGTCGGGGCGGGGAGGGTAAAGATGATTGAAACACTACAGGGAAAAATATAAACCTGTAGCCTGTGAGAGCTGATTCTCACCACATTAAAGGGTTTAAAAGAAGGTTGTTTCTCTTCCCTTTCCTGGAATTTTTCCTGACCCCTTTCAAATTGAAAAGCTTTATCAAGTGTTAGTGGCTTTTCTTTTTTGTAATTGTTGCTTTTGGCTTCAAAGGAAGGACACAAACAAAAGGAGCATATGCTGCGCTGACTGCCATAACCCCTCTCCCCAAAACAGTGGATGCTTTCCAGTGTCCGTATTTCAGTGCAGTGTTATGGTTGGGGTGGCAGGGAAGGGAGGCTGCTCGGGTGTGAACA
Organism: Burhinus oedicnemus; assembly: GCA_008921705.1. NCBI lineage: Eukaryota > Metazoa > Chordata > Aves > Charadriiformes > Burhinidae > Burhinus > Burhinus oedicnemus. Next base: position 1,016,846 of record VFFE01008609.1, on the reverse strand, counting down.
AATACATCTGCTTGTTTAGGGAGACCTCCTAGTCCTCCCCTGGGGTGTTGCTGATCTTGCAAAATACCTGGGTGAGGGTGGTACCTGGTTGTGTGGTGACTTGAGAAGGGAGATTTTTCTAAAATGATGATGTGATGAATAGGTCTTGATTTCTTGGTCCCCCTCCATCTCCTGGCTCAGGTTAGGCGCCTGTATCACTGTCTTGGCAAAAGGTGAGGCGCGGACACCCCGTAACTTTTGCAGAGCCTTTCCCAGATAGGGGAATCCTTCCCCAGGATTCTTGTTCGTGTAGGCTACCAACCCATCCTGCGCTCTCCTGCCCTCTATTTTATCTTTCTGGTGATAGTTTCCTGGCTGTGATGCTCCTCTGGTATCGGGACCAGCTGCTGTGTGAAGGCATGGTACACAAGTTGTATGTATGAATGAGTAAAAACTCGGAAAGAGTCTTAACACCACATTTATCTCATGAAAGACAAATTTTTTGATGAAGAGTCACAAAATCATCCATCTTCCCCCTGTTGTTTTGGCAGTGGTGTCACCCACGAGGATACGTCCTACCCATTTCTTAGGGGTGGGACGAGGGGGTGTCTCTTCAGATGCGTGCGTAAAAAGCCCCTGGGCTGCCTTTGCGGAGTTTGTTTTATACTGTGGTGGTGGTGGTGTTCACTCTCAGCAGCTGAAGAAAAGCTCTTGGTTGTTTCCTCCCCCCTACGTTTGCATTAACATCTGGACAAAGATAACTGCATATGCGGGTTGTTTCTACTTGCTTTGACGTCCTCACAGCCTTAATGAAAATATCATTTCTAACATGGAGGAACGGTGGCCCGGACTGCAGTGGGGTTCACTCCCTACCTCTCCCCAGACAGCAAGTGGCGTGTTGGGAACAAACTACAAACTTGGCGCAGGCAGGGGTAGCGTAAGTGAAAGCTAATTGGAAGCAGCCCTGACTTGCACTCTGCTGGAGCTATTTACAATATCTTTCATGCGGTGACTTATTGAGTTATTTGCTCAAAGGAAAAAAAAAAAAAAAACAGGCTCTGCTTATTTATAGCAACAGTGGTAACCACTGATACATGAGCTGGCTTGGACATGGAAGCATCTGTCCTGGTCAAACCTTTGGCTATTAATTCACATCCTTCACACACCCCCCCCCACACCCAGCCCTGGATGCATTGAAGCACATATGCAAATACTGCTGTCTGGGGGTTGCATTTGGGTACCAGAAACCTTTTTCTTACATTCCTAACCGAGGTCCCATGTCATTGCACCATCCCGGGCTGCTGTCTCTAACACCCTTGATCTCCTGCTGGGTAATGCCTGGTGGGTGGTGATTTTTCATTGTTGGTTTAACTGGGGTGGTTGCTCAATGTTGCGTAGCTGGCTGGGTGAGGGTGGTGCCTAGCATTGCATAGGACCAGTTTTGTCTTGGAGCTGGGGAGAGGGAGCGCTAAACATTGGTTTCGGAGGAGGAACAACTTGCGTCTGTCTTGCACTGGGTTTTGGGTGCAGGGTGTCCTTGTGTGGAGCAGGGCAGGCCCAAGTAGGTGTGAGGGGTGTCTCAGGGTCAACCAGACAGGAAGGGTTGAACTGGGGACACAGATCTGTGCCGTGCGGCTTGGGGCTGAAGTCCCGTGTGGACCCTGGCCATCACTGCCATTTTATCCAAACTCCAATGACGATGCATTCAGCTCTGTGATCCTGACTCATCCCTGACCTGTGCTGTACCCAGATCATGGGAATACTATTTTAGTCCGGGGAAGACGCAAGGTGTATGTGAAGTATCTGCCTGCCTGAAGATGCTTGTTCCACCTTCCACAGCACCCTGGTTTCCCAGCAATTGGCTTCTGCCCCTGCCTCTCGCTGATCTTCTTGTTATTTTTTTTTAATCCTGGCACTGATGCTTTTGATGTTCCCAGCCTCCTATCTCTGCACAGCTCCTGCAGTACCAGCCCTGTGCCTTTCATTACCGCGTTAACAAACTCGAGTCGTGCCTAACGAGGACGCCTCATACGTTATGCTAATGATCAAGAGACATGTTAATGATATTTTAGAAGCCTAATTAGTGGAATATATAACTATATGCAATTTGGTAATGGACTGTGACAAGAAGTTGTTAAAAGGGGGCTTGACAAATCCAGTTGCATGTGGCCTCAGACAAACAGTTGCTGAGAATAGATGAAGAGAAGCGGGGTCTCTGCATGCATGTGTGTGCTTGCGTCTCGCCTCCCCATGCTAAAGGGTGTGTTTTTTGGCGCCTGCGCTCATCAGCCTGACTGACACAAGCTGTTTTTTTGGCTCTAAATTTTCTATTCTGCTTCTTGAACTGACGTGACCGAAGCTTCAATTTATGGGCACAGTAATTTTCTCTTTCCATCTGTCGATATCTGCACGCATATGTATAAAATACAGTCGGTCTGTCTGCGTGGGGAGGCTGTGCTGTGTACGGCCAGAGCTGTGGTGGACCTGCTTGGGAGGAGGCAGAGAAGTTGTTGGAGCAGCACCAGGTCTCTTTTGTGCTGTGTATGTCCTCGAACATCTCACTTAATGGCAGCTCTTCCCAAGATAGATACACAGCCGTGCTTGAGCATGCATGACTTCTCATTCATGGGAGAGGACCAGAAGTCATGCAGGACTTCTGCCAAGCAAATCCTGAAAGCACCACCTTAGATTTGAAAGTTAGCAGGAGGTGGGCTCCTTGGTACCTATTTCTCTTTCCTGACCAGTGGAGAGAGCTGTCTGGCTGTAGATACCTCCCCATGGTACTTCCCAGGTTTTTTTGGTTGATGTGTTTTTTACAGGGTTTGAAAGCTGGTTGCGTGGTTCAAGACCAGGGCTGAGTTTTTTGGAAAACTGACCTCCTGTCTTGGCTGGGCCAAGGGTAGCTTGAGCCTTAAAGAACCAGGCTGGATGTGGGCTTGAAGAAATGCAAGCTGGAGGGTATGATTTGGTGGCCAGCATCTCTGATGATTGGATTCCATGGCCCATCTGGTAGGGATGTGAAAAACACAAATCTGTGTCTTGTGCTTCCCATGTCATGGATGGGAGCAGAGATGATCTGCTAACAACAGCAGGGTTGTTGTTATCCGCCCCATTTCAGACTCCCTGAGGTTATAGACTGCTTCTTTGTGTGTCTCGCATCTCTTATGCTTAGTAGAAGAGGAGCTGCCTTCTGGCATCCCATGGGAGAGGAGAAACCTGGTTTTTCTTCCAGGCTCTACTCTATCACTGCTGCATGACGAGGGGCAACTTGTGTTGCTGCTGTGCTGGAACCTCTCATGCGGGGATAAGGTGACTGTCGTTCTCTGACAACAACTGAAAATAAGTTGAAGAGTGGAGCAAAGGGTTAACAGTATTAATTCCCAGTGCTTATGAAGCGGTGCCAATTATTAGATCTTATTTCTTGATATCAAGCCTAATTTTTGTCCATGCTTAATGACTTCCCAGTTTTCCCAGCTGTACCCTGAGAGCTGCACCGTTTCATTACTTTGTGCCTCTTTGTAGGTATGACTTATGTACCTGCCCTAAAATCAAGACTTTAATAAGATTAAATTCCCATTTAAACTCTCACTTTCTTATTATGTGAATATATGCACAATACCTCTCTCTGGGAAGGAGGCGCTGAAGTGAAGGGATAGGGGAAGATGGACAGGGCCTTTCAAAGGGTTTTTAAGTGGAGGGCTGAGTGAGAGGAGTGGGATCAGATGGTCCTGCTTGGTGTGGAGACATGCTCCCATCCCAGGTGTCCATCTGGGCTGCTGGGGTGTCTGTGGTCTGGGGGACCCTGCCTGTTCCAGCGGGAGTGGTGATGGATCTGTGATGGGGAGCTGACCCCAAGGCAGCTTGCTGCCAGTGGGGCTGCCTAAAATGTTTGCATCGGGAATTTGCAACTGTTCTGAAGCTTGGAGAACTTTCATCCTGTTGATTTTTCTCCTCCCTTTAAATATTTTTTTTAAGATGTTAAATTTCTTTTACTTACTTGGTTTCCCCCCCCCCACTAATAACTAAATTATAATGAGGCTCCCAGTGGGATTTAAAAATACAAAAAAAACCCACATAAAAAACCCTGCTGAAATTATTCCCCCCCTTTTTTTCTTTCCAGTGCAATCCGTTCTGCATAATAGCTCTTTGTCTCACTGGCAGATACGCACGGGGGAGGCCAGGAATTGGCGGCGAGGCAGCGGTGGCGTACAGAAGAGTTTTGTGCCGTCCTCGGCCAAATGGCACAAAGTTCCCCTTGGGGGGCGATTGCAAACTGTGCACCCCCAAACCCCAGGCACTGTGTGGGCTTTGTGCATGGGTACCACCCTGCCTAGTTTGTGCTAGGGCTCAGATGAGCTCACCTCACTCGGCGTCCCTGCCATGAGACCAGGTATAATAAAGCAGGAGAATCTTTACACTCTGCGATTTCATTCCATGGATCAAAGATCAAAGCAGAGGAATACACAGTGATCATAAAATTAACTGCTTTTTCAATTTTACAATGCTTTCAGTGATAAAGAATCATATAAATTTAATATTAATTAAACACTTAGCTTTTAACCTCCTCCTGCATCTACTTTTGGCTCCTTGTTGGGGAAAAATTAATTGGGCATCTTAAATCTTGCGTTACTAAATGCTTTGACAGGGGGTTTCAGAAGCACTTAGAACTTGAACAAAATGTATTTGCACCATTCGTCCTTCCACTCACCTAATTGAAAATCTTAGAGGGGAAAGGGAGGGGGCAGGGAAGAGGAACGAAAAAAAAGTACCGTTTTATGGGTTCGTTTCTTAAAAGGGAAAAAAAGGGGGGAAGGAAAAAGGCATAACTTATAGCTGCTCTTATGGTCTCGGCTTTAATTCAATCCCCGTCACACTTAACACCTCGCAAAATGGAAGCGATTGATCTTCTATTACAGATGGCCTATCGATTGGGAGCTGGGGGGCTGGTGGCACGCTGCTGCTCATTCCCATGGCATGATTGTCTCACACTTCCCTCTCCAAATCCTGCTCCAAAAAAATCTGTCCACGTTGTGCATTGGTTGTGTAGGGAAGATGTAAACATCAGTGCATGTCTCTTCCTGCCTACCGGTATGGTAATGTATATTATTAGTTTCCCGACCATTGAAACGCAGCTGCCTTTGGGGTAGAGCCCAGCAAGCGGCTTTTTAGTGGCAAACAGCAACACTTCATGAATGTGCGAGGAAGGAATTGCAAAATACTACCATCATGATCCAAACCGGAAAGATTCAGTGGGAGGAAAGCTCTTGGAAATCAGTAATGTTGCAAAAGACCTAAGGAGCACAGTGGAGAGCAAATTAGATGTGTTATTTGCAGTGTGGTTTGGCAAAAAGGGTAGCAGTGGGCTTTCTGGGCTGCAGAGGCCACACTTGATAGAGCAGGAGAGATCTTAGTTCCTTTGCCTAACTGGGTATGGCATGTGTCTCCAGACATCTTATTAATACAACGATACTGGTGAAATAAAGGGAGTTTCAGGAACTCCAGATGTATGGGATCAGAGCTAGGGAGTTACAGAGAGAAATTCTCCCTTTGTGATGGAGCCTCATTAATTTCTGTGGCAGACCGGGTGACCCACCAGCCACTCTCCGAGGGGATGTTAGGTGCTAGCATGTGGTAGGAAACACCTAGATCAAGAGAAACTTAAGAAAATGAATGAGCGACTCTAGGATGCTGAATAGAAGGTCGTTAGATGAATGGCATTTTACCTATTTGTACCGTTTCTTTGCACAGCACTGGACTTTCACGGGGTCTTTTGTAAATGCAAGAGAGTAATAGCAGCAGCAGACTTTTTGCAGGCTTCTGTCTTGTGGTCTTGGCTGCAAATTACGGAGCGCAGGTCTCTCTAGGCATGTGTTAATAGAGCTGTGCAAGCACAATGCATGTAGCTTGATGGTGATCCCAGCAAATCAGGGGCACCCCTAAACCAGTTATGTGAGGTGGACATGGTCCAGGGCTAAACTTCTGGATCGTGATTTTTGAGCAGCGTATAGTTAACGATTAATTGTCTGGCTGGTCCTCTATGTGGGATTCTTGGCCTGAGTTTGAATTCAGACTTTCCGCTTGATTTTGGGGGTGGTTAAAGAATTTTTTTCCAAAAAAGCAGCTCCTTCTTGCAGAGTTCAGGGAGCAAGTATTGCCACATTGCTTCTCCATGGATGAACTGATGAGGGGTGTGGGTGTCAGGTGGTGAGGAACTATCGAATGGGTAACACAGAGCTGTCCCTGCACTAGGAACTGGGTGCTGAAATTCAGAATAGACAAGGGTTGAATTGAAAAGTGGGGCCAGAAACAGAGTCTAAATAGCATTGCTGGGGATTATACTGTAGGGGGCAAAAGCTGTAAAGGGCTGGAGGGATTTTGCAGCACGCTGTGTGGTTGGCACTATTTTACATACCTTGTCTTCTATTTCAACCTCCTGATTGTTTGAAGGGTTCATTTTAAACTCAGGAAATTGGGGGAAGCAGAATAACCTTGTGCAGATCAAATTTCCAGGAGGCTGTTCTGTTGGTTTGGTTTTTTTTTTTCTTTGTCGTTTGTGGTTTTTTTTTTTTTTTTTTTTTTTTTTTTAATTCTTTTGCGGGTTTGCCTTTCCCATTCTTAGCTGGTTGACCACTTATATTTTTAAGAGGGGATCTCATACTTGATGCTGCGCCTGATGAGGATGCTGAGAACCATCTGGTCCAGCAGACCTGTTTAAAGATTAATCCTTTAAAGGACGAGTGTGACATAGTGCCTGAAGTGGGTGAGGTTCTTTGCTGGAGGGACACAACCTCTGCACATGGCAGCATTCAGATAACAAGGTAGGGCCAACAGGATCTTTTCTGTACCATTTTAGGCTGCTGGAAGAACACCTAAGTCGTGGCACTGGTCCTTTATGGCCAAGCAGTGCCCCGGTTTCTCTCTCCTGGGCCATACATCTTGGAAAGCAGGGGCTGCACCTCTTCCCATGCTGACCCTGGCTCCCTCAATTCAGCCCTGGGAAAATGGAGCTGTGACAAGTGCACGCTTTGCCTGCCGGGGTCTCGCCCTCTCCTCATGAGCGAAGGGGCTGACACTCGGACTCAGTGTTTTGATGGATTGATTTATTCTAAAGTCTCTTGGGTTAAATGGAAAGTGTTAGTAAAGGACCAGGTAGTGTTGATGCTGCAGTGACTCCATCTGGGCTCTCATGGACAGTGTTTGGGAGGGATGAGGAACATTCCAACCTTCAGGTGTGTAGATAAATCCCAGGTTCTATATATTTTTGGTTTGAGGCTTGGTCCTTACTTGTAGACCAATTGTTGGTGTGCTTAAACATGTTGCAAGCCAGGATGTGTTTTCATACAGGTCTAGATTAAGAATGTGCCAGTATCCAAAGACACCTCTGATGTTTGGTGCTCAGCATCCTGTGTCACCACGGGTGCTTGCTCGCTTCCATCTTCCTCCTAAAAACTACTGGTGCTGTGCTAGAGGCTGGCAGTTGCTTAAATAAAAGGATTAGATTACCCCAGCTCTCTGTATGCAGCTGTGGAAATTCTTTGATATGGCTTATCCTCCAGGATCCATAAGAAAAGTCATTGAGAAACGGCATTACACCAGCGAGGGTTTTCTAAGTAGTCCTTTGTGCTTCAGAGTGTAAGATAAAGTTAAGGGGAGGACACAGCATGGTGCTGCTCGCCCACCGTCCCCAGCAGCAGCAGTAACAAGTGGAGGAAAGTGCTGTGGGGCCCTGCTCTGCTTCTTTCTCCCCGATGGCTCCAATTTTAAAGGTTTACATTTCTTTAGGATTGCCAGCAGCAGAGGAAGGTCTCATGGGTGAGAAGGGTACCTTTGAGGCATGGACAGAGACCCTGCTGTACACTACTGTGGTATAGAGAACGTAGAGGGACCTGACACAATAGCACAGCTTGTTCCAGAGCTTTGCATGGTCAGATGGGCAATCCTGTGAAAGAGGTCGGGGGTTTGTTGAGACCCCAGAAGATACTGGGAGGGATTGGCAGCAGGCTTAAACCAGGGTGTTCCTGCTGGTGATGGAGGAGCTTTACCGATTTATACCAGCTGGGACTTGTCTTGTTTTTCTCCTGCATGCCTGCAGCTGTGTGCAGGGCAGTGAGTACAGAACTGCTGGTTTGGCTTGTGTTTAAACCCCTTTGGTAATGTTCCTGGATTGCCCAAGTCTTGCTCTTGGGATGAGAAGCCTCATTCCTAGCCAGGTTTGAAAAGCAGACTTGGGACTTGAGCAGCTGAAATGCTTTTAAAGATGTTGGTTCTTCTTCAAGATCTTAATTCTCAAATAGAGGTGTGCCCGAGTGTGTGCCTACAACGTGCCTATGTGAACGTGCAGCTTGTGGTGGACGTAATTCAAGCCTCATCACGTTGGGCGCCAATTAATCTGTCGTGGTTTGGGCCAGATTGGCCCAATCCGATGGAACGACAGATGCTCTCTCTCTCTCCTGCTCCGCTCAGGAGACAGGAAAGAGAGGGGAAAGAAAAGAGAGGAAAAGAGAGACTTAAGTATTTAGTAGGAAATGAAATATACAAAGCCGTATCAAGCTCCCAGGATGACAATCACGTCACCAGCAGGCTCAGGGGAAGTCCCAGACTGGACTCAGTGACGGACAGGAACTGGATTCCGGATCTGGAGTCAGGATCAGGATCAGGATCAAAGGTAGATGCAGAGACCGAGTCCTCCCAGGACGC
>VFFE01008609.1:959987-1008150 GCA_008921705.1 Burhinus oedicnemus | reverse complement strand
TGATGGAGGAGCTTTACCGATTTATACCAGCTGGGACTTGTCTTGTTTTTCTCCTGCATGCCTGCAGCTGTGTGCAGGGCAGTGAGTACAGAACTGCTGGTTTGGCTTGTGTTTAAACCCCTTTGGTAATGTTCCTGGATTGCCCAAGTCTTGCTCTTGGGATGAGAAGCCTCATTCCTAGCCAGGTTTGAAAAGCAGACTTGGGACTTGAGCAGCTGAAATGCTTTTAAAGATGTTGGTTCTTCTTCAAGATCTTAATTCTCAAATAGAGGTGTGCCCGAGTGTGTGCCTACAACGTGCCTATGTGAACGTGCAGCTTGTGGTGGACGTAATTCAAGCCTCATCAAAATGATTTCATGCTTTAACAAAACTTAGACAAATTCAGATTTTGGTAAGAAGAGGAAATGTTTCAACTTTGATTGGTGCCTGAAGCAAAGCAGCTTTGGGTGGTAGAGTGGGGGGAGGATTGCTGCGGTGCCAAAGAAGCTGCAAGCAGCATGGGTAATGGGGATGTTCAGGGCATGTTTGCGGATGCAAGAGGTGTGATACTAAGATTTTAAAAAAATCAAACCCCCAAACCTCTTGAATTCAGTGGGAGCAGCACGTAGACCAAGCCTGAACGTTCTCGGCATGGTGATCCCACAGCACGCAGACCGCCTGGTGTCCTGGTTCTGGCAGGGACAGGATTAATTTTCACAAGGAGCTGGGATGGGACACAGCCCTGACGGCTGAGCCAAACTACCCAAATGGTTATTCAATACCATGTGACGGCATGCTCAGTGTATAGCTGGGGGGGGCGGGGAGCAGGAATCGCCGCTTGGCAGCGGTCTGGAGCTTTTCCAGGTTCCTGTCGGTGAGCGGTTGTACATTAGTTGTGTTTTGTATATTCCTTTATCAGTATTATAGTTGCTGTTTTCCCCTTTTCTTTGCTGTTCTATTAAACTGCCTTTATCTCAACCCATGAGTTTTGCGTTTTTCTTCTGACTCTCCCCCATCCCGCTGCAGAGAGGGGGAGTGAGCAAACGACCGCATGGTTCTTTGTTGCTGGCTGGGACTAAACCACGACACCTGGTATGAGTGTTTGCCTCACCAGCCTTTACCTTGATGGGACCCTGCTATCCTGGCAAAGCTCTCCCAGCTCAGCATATCCCCACACGTTTTTATTTTGTGGGGACTATAATGAATACTGAATTGTTGGTTTTCTCCCTTCTGTGTTCAGGCTCTTAGCGGAGCAGGGCAGCAAGGGTCTCAAGGCGGATACGGTTCAGTATTGGTCACTTTGCCATCACTGGCAGGAGGAAGAAAGTGTTTGAATTTGGGTCAGTCACTCACTGGTGCTCCTCGGGGAGGCTCTGGTTTCTTGTTCCTAGAGGATGGGATCGCCTGGTTATGTTCAGAAAGGCTTGCGGGAGCTCGTTACCTGCTCCAGCCATGGAAAATTAACTCTGTGCATGCGGTTTGCTCTGGGGAACTTCGCAGTCTTTTGCTTTTAATTCACGGTATTTTCTCTAGCTTCTCCCTCTAGTCCCTTTTCCATAAAAGTAAGTAAAAGGAAAAAAGAAGGCAGGCAGTGGAGAGGAGAGAGCATCTGCAAAAGGGCCGATCTGCCAGCAAGGGGCATAGACCTGCTTGTGAAGCCATCGGTCTTGCCGAGAGCAGAATGGAGTGTAACTGAGCCAGGACCGGTAGCGCAGGCAATGCCTGCCGGTGCTGCTGCCTGCCGCTGTAGTAGTGCTTCATTCCTGCATGGTGAGGGTGTGCATGCACCTTGGCCAGCCAGGGCTATTCAGTCCTGAGAGGGGAGTCGAAACCGGCCTCAGCCCAGCGCTGTCAGCACCTGCAGCCCTGCCTGTGGCGGGGCTGCCTGCACCCTACCCCTGCGCCTGCCTCCTAGGCTGTGCCGCATCTCCATCCCCATTCACCCGAGGCCCATATCTCTTTGGCCCCAACACATGGGGCATCATGTCCGCATTGTATTCCTGTGCCTCTGTAGGGTGCAGAAAGCACCGGCTGGGCACACAGAGAGGGAAGGAGACCCTGTCACCTTGCTTGGGCAAAGCTCCATCCCCACCTCCTATGGACATCAGCACCGGCCTCCCCTGGGCACTGCTCAGCCCCCCCTCCTGCTCTCCTTCCTGCCATCGGAAGGAGGGAAAGAAAAGGAGGAACAACCATATGAAAAAAATGTTAATTTATTAATCACAGAATATATAGCAGTTCATCTGAAATGCTGTTGCTATGCCAACACCCTGGGAGTTTATTTTCTTAATCCAGGAGCGAAGCGTTTGGTCCCCCGCTCTCCTGCTGAGCTATTTGAATATGTTGCTGCTGCCGCCGTATCTGTTTAAAAAGGGGAAGGAGGGAAAAAGAGAGAAAAAAAACCCAAAGTAGGCTAAACCACCAAAGCAGTCAGATGCAAAGCAGTAAGAAGCCTTTCTCAGTGCGACTTAGTAAAAATGACACAAATTAATATACTCTACTTAAACCAGACCAAGATTAATGCTTCTCTTTCAGAGCAGCTTAGTCCAACTGTCACTCGACAAGCGTTCGTCGGACAAAATCAACACTAATCAACATTTATTCCTCTCTTGCCCTTGGGTCTGAGGAGCGTAGAGCGGGCTGTACCATTCTCCGGCTCGTCTCGCCACGCTTTTCACCCTCCATCCAGCTTTGCCATATATCACCCTTCCTCTCTGTGCTTCTGCTTGTACGGATCCACACGCTCAGCTATCAGGCTACATTAGAGGCATGATAGATTTTCTGTTTTAATTTACATCTATTATATTACAACATAACAGATCTTGATTCAGTGGAGACCACTGTCTCCTATAGCCAGACTCTTTGGGAAGATTTCTGCATTAACTTATTAAGGCTGGTTGGAAAGCGGCTTCAGATAGACTGTCCTTCTCCCTCCTTTCACTTCCGAGTGCTGAGCAAAGGTGTTGTGGCACACATTGCTTGGGGAAGCTTGTGGACGTCTCAGCTGGCTTGCCATGGAGCTGGGAGGCGATGGCTTCAGAGGGGACGGGCTGTTGAGCACCGCCTGCCACTGTTGTTGTGGGTTGGACACCAGGCTGCTTTGTAACTGAAGTCTGAAGGAGACCTTGCCCTGCCTTGTGGTGCTGCCTTGTGCCCTAGACCCCGGAACAGAGTGGAGGGGAGAAGGGCTGAAACCAGCTGTTGGTGGTGGGATGGTGAGGTCCCAACATACCTGTAATGCGTCTTCCCTTTTCTTGTGCAGGGATGCTGAAGCCATGAGTGTCTGGCATGCGTAGCGTGGCAGATTTTGCTAAGATTCACAGCTCATTGGTCATGGCCAGGGTACCGTTGCAGCAGGGAAAGGATAGGTCTGGCTCTTGGTGGGCCTGCACTCCAGCTGACTTTCCCTTTGAGCATTAGGTCTGTTTTGTCTGGTTGTCCAGAGGGTCTGTGGGGAACAGAAAAAGGCAGAAGAGTGGAAGAAACTGGAGCATGTTGTGTTCATTTCCTCTCCGATGAGCGGAAAACCAGTGAAGGTCATGATGCTGCTGCACCCAGCTTGGTGTAGTTTGAAGAGCTCTTCCTGTCCTTGCAGCCTTGATTTATTAAAATACAACAGAGGGGAATCCCTCCTCCATCTTCCCTTTTTTGCACTTAGTGTTCAGTGCTTTTTTCCCTGATTTACCTGGCAGAGCACTTGCTTGGGGTTTGAATGATCTATATAGGACTTTTTTCCAGTGCCACAGATAGCTGTATAAGCTTGGACAAGACTTTGTCTTACAGCCTCCTAGATGGGAGTGTGTGGGAGTTAGGCTCTTGGACAGACTAAAATCAAGGTGGGTCTTGCTCTCTTTAGTCCAAAGGGGACAGCAAACATACTCTTGCTTTGCAGACAGGAGGAGTTAATATAAGACCAAAAGCCACGTGAGAAGTAGTAGCAAACGAAACGTTCAAGCAACCTCTTCTTCAGGTTGTGTGTACAAGTGTAAATCCACCTGGGGAGGTGGTAGACTCACTTTTGTGATGAGTGTGCAAGAACAGATTAGAAGAATAATCAACAAGGATGCTCTTGTTATACTGTTGGAGAAGGGGTCAGTCCATATGCGTCTTCCTGCCCATTTCAGCCTGCTGACTTGGGGTGTTAGGGGCCAGTCTGGTGTTGGGTCTCCCAGTATGAGGTTGGTGCTGATATGGTTAGCATCTGTTCTGCTCCTGCTGATAGTGGCTAAGAGGTTGAAGTTGCCCTATATTTGGATGGTGTTAGGGGTAGGCCTAAGTCTAGTGATCGCTCTCATGGGTTCCTTGCCCCTGGGGGTCCATCACATGATGTCCCCATTGCTATTGCTAAGCTTGTCTCCATAGCATGCTGTGGATGATGGATTGGTGGTCCCAGTGATGGTATCCAGTTAGAAAGTTGCAGTCAGTCTCTCAGGTCAAAGCAGAGCTCAATGATTTTGCTAGGAATCCCATGGCCCTTTTCTGCCATAGGTCCTGTTTGCCCATGTTGCTAAATCCAGTTTGGAAAGTTGTAATTTCTCCTTTTTTCCTGGGAACACTTAGGTCTGTGAAAGCTGCGACACAGGGGCTTTCACTGCCCTTTTCTGCTGCTGTGATACATCGTGCAGAGGCTGCCGGCTGGCAAAGTGCTGGACCATGCTTCTTCCCAGCCCGGGTGGACCAAAGGCTGGGCTCGGGAAGCTGGTGGCATCTCTCTGCCTTTCCCTCTCTCTTTCTGCTGGTGTGAATGAAGATTTGATTAATGCAGGCACTTTAGCACAAGTGCCATTTTCCAGGCTGTAGCTCTTGGCACGGGGAGCACTGCCGGACTGGAGCAGAGAACTGCAGGCAATGTCTGCGTGCCTGTGCGCGCCGGGTGCTTTACGGCATGTCGGGAGGGGAGCGCCCTGCTTCTATCCCTGCTCCTCATTGCTCAGCACTAAAGTAAATGATGCTTGGTATAACTTCGCACTTACAGGACTGCAACTCAATTTAAAAACAACCCCAAACTCCAGGAACAGGAGGGGCTCTGTGGCGTGCTCATCTCTGCAAACCCACCTTGTTAATTTTAATGGTGGGAGAAATTCTCCAGCTGGGGAGAGAGGGGAGGCAGAGATGCTGAAGTTGGAGTGCCAGCAGCCCTCGGGGGTGGGAGGACAGCAGTAAGTCCCAGCCTGTGGGAGACCTCGCTGGGGAGTCCTGGCCCTTTTGATGACTTGTAAATTAGCCAGGCTCCCGCTCCAGCTCCAAACAATGGTCTTGAGCAAAGGCGCGGTGGGAGCCTGGATGTGCGTGGGGGACCATGAGGCTGGGTGGGGACCACTCACTCCAAGGCTGCTCCAGGCTGCAGGGCTTTGCCAACTCTTCAGGGAGGTTTTTGGAAAGGAGATAACATGTGCAGGAATTAATGCTGTTTGTAAAGCACTTGGAAGATGGGAAGAGCTATAGAAGTGCTGTAATTAATAGAGGCTGGCTAATTTAATATTCTGCCTGGACATCATCTCAGCTGATATATATGTAAGGAAAAGCACCTCCATTAGCGCTAGGGAAAATCTTTCCCCCCTCCAGTGCTGGGGCTAAAGCAACCAGATTTATTTCTCTTAATTGTCTCCAGGAACCGAAGTCCAAACGTGCCTGAGTCTTGGAAGTGGATGTGCCCATGAGACAGCAAAGTTTTGCAGAGTGTCCTTGCTTTTGACGTGCCCAACTGCCCTGTGGTTGAGGTGCTGCCACCTCTGTGGCAGAGGACAGCCTGGGTCAGGGCTGGCAGAGGAGTTTGGGGCATGTATGATCTGTGAGCTCTTAATGAAAGCTGCACAGATCTGGAACAAACTGGTTGTTACTGGGAGGAGGGGGCAAGTTTGCTATGGAGGTGGTTCTGTGCCAGGCTGGCATGGCCATGGGAGTGGATGCTTTGTTCTGGTCCTGGCAAAACTGAGGAAGAAGGCATCTCCTTGTTGGTAGCATAAGAAGTAGCAACTGAGAGATGTTCTGCTCCCCCCGGTGGGATACCCAAGGAGATTCGGAGGCAACTAGTATGAAGTGGGTGAAAGGAAACCGGTCCTGTCTACCAGGCATGGTTTGGGATCCTTGCAAAACTGAAAGGTTCAGGTGCTGGACGTTTTCCAACCTGAGTGTCTCACCTTAAGCCAGATCTGAGCTGCTGCGAGTGTCTGCTGCTGCAGTACTGTTACTGAGAGCTGTGCTTTTTGATGACATATTTATACTGCAGAAAGTCTTGCTTTTGTTTTGTTTGAGGATCTAGCGTAAGCTGCATCTGTTTAATCCGTGCTCTCATTTACCGCTCTGCGCTAGGGATGGGGTGAAGTGAAGGAGACCTCCACCTTTTGCTTTTCTTTTTACTGCTGTAAACCCTTTCTTTAGTTTCCTGGTAACGTGGTTCTGTAGCTGTGTCTTAAGTGCTGGTCAGCACAGCCCTCCTGGCCTCTTCTCCCAGTGTCAACTGGGACTGGGCTCCAAAATCCATATATAGCTCTTGAAGAGGTTTTCGGAGATGCTGGCTGGTTTCTGTCCAGCTTTGGATGTACTCACTGGGAAGCCGGGTTATTCCCTGCGCCTGAATATGGTGTTGGTGCCTGCCCAAGTCTGAAGGCATTGGCCTTATATGCATAGGAACAGGCAGTTTCTATATAAATGTTTTTGTAAGGGTTATAAACTGTGGTGCTTTGGAGTGCGAGCCAACCACTGCATGCTGAGCTCAGAGGAAACTTCCCTGCGAGCACCTCATCCCGAGATCCTGATTCACTGGGCTTGTGATGGTATCTGCAAGCTCGACAGCTGCCTGCACCAGGAAGGGGATGGCAGGAATGGGCAGGGAATATGGGGAGCCAGGGCAAGGCTTGCCCTGCTCCTGCCAGCAGCTGCATGCTCTTGGTGTGGGGAAGCAGCCCTCAAGGAGCTGGGGTGTGAAACCAGCTGCTTCTCCTGGAAGATCTGTGGGTGTCTGTGTGTGTGCACATACCCACAGCCCCCCAAGGGCGTCAGCTCCCCCCAGCAGCCAGGGTGACTTCAGAGGCAGCAGATAGCACAGCAGGACTGGATAAGTGACCTTCTCCTGGGTCGCTGCCTGCCAGGGTCAGTTGGCTGCTCAGCTGCATATCAGGGATGCTTTTCCCTGCTAGCGAAAGAGCAAAAGAGAGATCCTGCTGGAGGAGGAGGGGAGGGCTGGCAGCCCCCATGGACCTGACCCGCTGGGCTGGCGGTGTCTGGAGCTGGTCCAGAGGATATGTGGGAGGAGCCAGGGCGGAGGGGAGATGGAAGGGGGGTGGCTACACAGCAATCGGGCTGGTCAGTACTGCATGTCATGAGCCTTGAGCTGGCCCCTCAGGGTTGCCCATGCCTCAGTTTCCCCAGCTGTAAAGCCAATGATCTTGCATGCCATCTTACCCTTTTTTTTTGGGTGCAAAATGCCTTTGAGCCTTGGTTGAAAGGTGCCAAGGGGACCTATGCAACATGTAAGCAACTAGTGTTGGGCTAGATAGAAAGCGTAGTCGCCAAGGCTGACTTTTTCACGACAGGGATGCAAAGCCACGGCTGGAGCAGGTCTCCCTGCAGGAGGCAGTCCAACCCATCTGTGTTTAATGGGGACCACACAATTCGGCAGCTGGCCCCAGGCCCGGAGATATTCTTGTAACTTAATAGCGCCCTGCAGAGACAAACAGTGCTATAAAGGGGGTATAGATTTTTTAAAAGGTATTTAGGAGCCCGGGGCTACAGAGAGGGGTCCTGCAGGCTGTTTAAAAGCTGCATGCTGCCCACCTTGGTAGTCTGTCCTTATATATTCCCAGGCCACCCAGGATCATGTTCCTCCAGTGAGTGCCTGGCTCGATGCTGCTGGGATGACAGGTGCACTCCTCTGCTGGGGCCTTGCCTCTGGGCAGGGGGTGACTCAGCCCTGAAAGGTCTCTGAAACGTGGGTCAAAGTTACTTGGGAGCCTGCAATCTAGGGTTTCCAGCGGGACAAGCACTTCGAGTCACAAGGGCTCCTCATCTGATGATTTTGCCTAAGACGTGTTGGGGCCTTGTTGACCTTGCACAAGGTCTTCTCCATGGCAAGTGTATGGTGTCTGATCTTGGAAAAATGGGGTCATTCAAGGTGATCCACCAGGGACAGTGCTCAAGGCCATGTATTTATCCTTTTGGTAAAACAGGGCAGGGGGACAACCCTTCCTCGGCAGAGGGGCTCTGTGGAAGGGGTTGGATAGAGGTCTTAAGTATGCTTGGGATTTGCAGGGGGACCTGGCTCTGCCCAGTGGCCCAGCACAGCTGCTGTGGACCATGTCCCCCAAGTCTGGAGGGGATGGCTCTGAGGAGGAGCTGGAAGGAGACGTGCCCAGCCTGCCAGGTGGGGACATGGGGAGTGCAGGGGCTGGGAGCTGGAGGGACATCCATCAACCTGCCCAGCTGGCTGCTGGAGAGGTGTCAGAAGGCAACAGCTTTCCGTCGCTGCTGAACTGGACTGGGGTTGAACTTCTGACCTGGAGATAAAAGCCTTTCCCCTCCCTCCTCGGCTCTGGTGCTCTTTTCCTTGAATTGCCCAGACTTTCCCGCCTGCATCCAGCCAGGCTCACAATGGAGAAAGGTCATTTGTTGTGCTGCTGCCCTTCTGCATCCCATTTCCCTTGGTACCTTCACCATGAGACCATCTGGCTCCACCAAAAACCTACGTGCCTCCTGCTTTCCTTCCTTGTCCTGTGCTCACCATGGCTTTAGCTCTCAGCTCACAGAAAAGTGCCAGTGGATTTGCTGTGCCAAGGTGAAAGGAGAAGGGCTGGTGGTCCTTTGGCTTTAGCGGGAGCTGTTGGAGAGCCCTGATGGATGATGTAGCTGTGACTTCACTGGCCCTTCATGCCGCAGAGGCAACTTCTTGAAATCCATGTGGATTTTGGGTTTCATTGGGTCCCCAGAGCCCACAGAACTGGAGGGGTTTAGGCATGGTGATGGGAGAGGTCTCCCCGTGCTTCCTCTCCCTCCCCATCCTGCAGAAGGGAGAGCTGAGCTGAGGAGGGAGGAACAGGGTCTGTCCAAACGCGCATTAGGTCTGCCGCTAATTTTGTGATTGGAAACGAAGCAACAAAGGGAGGTGGTGCAGTGTGAGGATGGTTTAACCTTGATAAAACAGTGATTTCACCAAGGATGATGTTCTCCCATCTATCTTCATCCATCAAGGCGCTGCTGAAATATGCTGATGAAGCCTGTGGATAGGAGTACAGTGCAGTTAAATGGGGCGTTGCAAACGCTCTCTGTACCCCCGTGACAAGGTGGCGTTACTTACTGTCCAAATTTAGTACAGGGAACAGCATGAACCGCTGCCGTTTGCTCTGTGGGCTGGGGTGGGATGCAGCCAGGGCTGTGTCCCCTCTGAGGAGAGTCAGAGATGGTAGTGGCATCTGAGCACATTGCTTAATTTTCCCCTTTTCTTTAGTGCCACTGAGATCCACGAGTGCAGAAGCAGTAAGCAAATTCAACTTTGCTGTACAAATGCCTTCCTCTCCATAGCAGAGGGAGAAATTCAGTCACGAAAGATGCCAAGTTTGCAGGTAAGGTGATGGTCCTGTTGACTTTGGTTGAACATCGGCTGGAGGGTCTGGTCTGCAGAGGAGTTGGGAAATCCCAGGGCTTTGCTGTATGTTTGGCTACCACGCGCTTTCGCTGTGTGTGCTATGTCGGAGTAGCAGCAATTAAGCTTTATTTATATGGGGTTTCCCAGCTTGCAGGGTGGGAAGTGATGGTACGTGGGTGTGAGTGCTGTGTGTGAACTTCTCCTCAAGTTTGGGGATTAGCAGCACGGGCCAAGTGCCAGTCTTTTTTGGTCAGGTATCTGAAGGCGGTTTACCAGCTGTGTGTGAGTGTAAATGTCAATAGGTCAGCGGTAAACCAAGCCCTGTTACCCAAGCTGCTGTTGTACCCGATCCCGCTGGGACTGACAGCATTCTGCTGGGGCCACAGCATCGCATGTGGCCCTAGCGCTTCCAGTCTGAGTTTCAGCAATGGTGTCCCTGTGTCCAAGCTGGGCTGTGCCAATGCTGGAGTGAGCTGGGATCTCCTCGCCTTAGGAAGGAAAAAGGTGGAGCTGGCAGGGAGAGTCGCTCTGTTCCTGCTGTGCTATGAGAGCTGCAGGAAAATAAAAGACTGGGCAATGCTGGTGGCATGGGCCCATCCTGACCCTGGGAGGAACTGGGGGTTCAGAGTCCTCTCTGAGTAGAGGCTCATCTCCAGCCAACTCCTCCTCTTTCAACTTGCTTTATCTTCCTGGGTTGTCCTTCCAAGAGTTGACAAGGTGTGAGTGTTACCTCCAGGCCTCCTTCCAGACTTGTGCTTGCAGTAAGGTAAATGTATCTGCAAAGCTTCTGCAGTCAGCAGGGCTCTGACACGGCTCCAGAGCTCTCCTCCATAAATAACCCAGACGGGTGGTTGCCTCTTTACAGGCAAGACGTATGGTGAAGGCTGAATAGCTCGCTCTGGTCTTGGAGAGGATAGCTGTTGAAGGACGTGTCCATCCAGCGCAGCACAAGGCTGGCATAACCTGCTATGAGAAGGACAGAAAGTCTTGATCGGAGGCTGCCAAACCCTTTGATTCAGGGACCAGAGTGCTGTGATTTCACGCCTTCAGAGCTCCCTCCATCTTTGGTCTTTTGGGCACCCTGATGCCCCTGCTCCATGCCAGCCCTGGACCACTCCTTGGGCTCTCAGCTGTCACGCGAGAGGCTGCTCAGCTACAGCGAGACCGTCCTCAGCCCAACTACCTCCAAGCATAGGCAACAACGTAGACATGGCACAAACTTTCAGCCCGCAGGTCTTCTCTGTCCCACCAGCAAACTCACTGCCTATTGGTAGCTCAAACTTTGTGATGGCCTCCCTCCTCCTCTGACATCTTATGGGACACCTTGTGAGTCGGGTTGGAGCGATGGGCTGGTGCAGGGCGTAGGCTGGTCAGCTTATAGCGAGGCTGTTTCTTCCCTCCCTCAGCCTCCTGAGTTCCTATTCTCCCATTGCTGCCTCTACTTCTGATGCATTTGGGAGCATTTGGGGGGGGGGGAAGTTGACAAAAGAAATGAATTATGCATAAGGAATTAATTTCCTTGATGAATAGGGACTTATAAACTCAATTGCCATTCGCTTTCAAGGGATGCTTGGGGGAGCGGGGGGAGGGAATAAAAGCAGAGGATGGCGAGAAGTGTGAATGGCTGAGCCTGGAAGTGTTCCTGGCCTTTGAGTGGACTTTGGAAAACAGCCCTGGGTCATTTAAACCATATGATGGTCCCGTATTCCCATCAATGTGTGGGGTTCTTTGCTGGGGTGAAAATCAGGGTGGTAAAGATGCAGCAAATCTAGCAGTGTATCTGTCAGTGAGTGCCGTCCTTTGCTCAGAATAGGAGGAGAAAAGGGCCAGATGAGGATTTTTCTGTTTTAATAGGTGGGGAAGCTGAGGTAGGTGTGTACGTGTGACATGTTCAGATCGGGTACAGGCCAGGGGCCGATACAGGAGTAGTGCTCGGGGCTCTTGTGCTCCAGAAGTTTGCCTTTTTTCCCTCGTGTGCCCTTCCCTCCTGCATGCTGCTGTGTCCTGGGAGCAGAGCCAACAACTGGGAGCACTAAAAGCACTGAAGTGAAGATGCTGTAAAAGAGCCTTCTGGAAACTTTGCCCAGCCAGAAAAATTTGCCCCCAAACCCTAGCAGAAGATTCAGATTCCTGATGGGAAGAGAGCATCTGTCAACCCAAGTGATCTGCCTGGCATCAAGCAGATGAGTGAGCTCTTGTGCTGTGTGTTGGTGTGCATGGGTCTCTTCCCTTAGTGGAGGGATGGGGCAGGTCAATGTTTTGGAGGAAAGGAAAAGTCTGTGATGCCAGTCGACCTTGGGTTGAGAAGTATTGCACCTTGCAAAGCATCAGGGGTGTTGAAGAAAAGTCTGACCTGGCTGTTGCGCTGGCTGATGAATTGGAGAAGTGGTGAAGTGGTGGACAGAGCGAAGCGTGAAGGGGATTCATGCTGGGCCCTGAGCTCAGCCTGACATCAGGCAGAATTAATGCTAGGCATGTCAGTTCAGTGGCCCTGTCTTCCCCGAGATCTGGTTTCTCAAAGTCCACGTGGCTCTGCCTGATGTGCTGCAAGTAATGCCCGCTTCTCTTGTGTGGCTTGGAGCAGCCCTGTGTTAATGAAGAACCTCATCCTCCTGAAGACTACCTTCAGGAAAGGGAACTAGGAGCTGGGTGAGGAAGTGGTGTTTGGAGATGGAGGAGAGGCAGTGCTGTGCCTGAGGGCTGTGTCAAAGACTGAGCTGGGCAGCCAAGCTCCAGCTCCTTGCTGGTGGGCAGCAGTTCTACAATCATCATCTCACATTTTAGACACAGTGGAAGACCTCAGCATCACTTGATGGTCCTGCAGGCCCAGATCCTGTAAGGAAAGCAGGCTGGGACCATCCTGGCCTGGTGTCCCTGCAGTCCAGCATCAAAACAGGTGAGCTGATGTACACAGATAGTATTCTCCTAGAGCCGTCAGTTTTCCTGCCCTTTGCGACTTGCATATTGTCCTTTAAACATTGCTGTTTCAGTAGGACTGACATACCTGGGTACTCATGGACTTGGGATGAAGGTTTGCAAGTGAGCAAAGTAAGGTGTTGCTGGCTGCGTGGATATTTCCAGAATCAAAGAAGATGGTGAGTCTTGGCAGAAGTTGTGCCAGAGCCATGGTGCTGGGTTCATATAGCACCATAGCACGCCAGGAGCACTGTCTGTGCCTGCACACATGCTCCTGTGCTGCACATCAACCCCGTGGCACACTGGAGCTTGATCCTCTCCGGCTTGTTCACTGGTGTGATGAGCCTGGGGGATTAGTGCAGTACTTGTCTCACCCTGCTCCCCCCTTCCCTGTGCTGTTTTGGGGAGGGAGAGGTGTACCCCAGGAAAAGATAGTAGCCCCAAAACCCCCACCCTGGGAGCAGCTGTGCGGAGTTTGGGATCATGCCAGCCAGCTGGAAGGAGGTAGCACGAGTTCCTCCTGCTGTAGAAGAGGACCGAAGGAGTGCGAGTGCCCAGGGAAGGGTGGTTTAATTGTGGGAAGGGTGGTTTAATCGCCTGTTTTCTTTTCCATCCCCTTCTTGGCCACCGTCTCCTTTCCCAAGCAGAGGGCAGAGGGGATCCACTGGCAGGGGGCTTTGGAAGCTGCCACTTTGCATTGCGAAGCTGGGGAAAGGTCTCTACCTGCCTTATTTTGTCCCTTTTGCTGTCAGGGCTGACAGTGCTCATGTTTATTTCATCCGGTGTGGCGGCTGTCTCGTTTCCCTATCCTCCGATGTCATTAGCGCGCCGAGAGCGGGCCCTGCAGTGCTCAGCCTAATGAATTCCGCTGTGGCTCTTCTCTCCCCACCTCGTTACCAAAGCTCAAGGTGTCAAATTAAACCCGGCCGGGGAAAGGAGAGAGAGAACAAGGCGCAAAAGGAGGAGGGGAGGGGGAGGACGTGTTGTAGGGGTTCCTTTGGTTCTCGGGTTTCCCCTTTTTCCAGCTATTTTTCCTTTTAAGCTGTTTTCTTTGCAACTAAGGTTTCTCTTTGCGGCTGAACCTAGTGTCACACCAGAGGTGATGACTTTGTCCATGGCCCTGGGTCCTCTTCTGTTGGGCTGGGAGGAGGGTTGTCTCTTTTTTGTCCCTGCTGCAGAGCACACCTTGGCATCGTCTGCCCCTCCTTGGTCTTGTCCATGCTGTGTGGCCATGTGGGATACAGCAGTGGGTGTGACAGGGGCATTTTGAAAATCAGGTGACTGTTTCTCAGCTCCTAGTCCAGCTCCTTGAGGGTTGTGCCCTCAAGCTGGGATGAGTTTTGCAAGTGGTTTTAAATGAAAGCTGCCATCCCCCATCTCTGGGAGATCGTGAATTTGGAGCGAGCTGCCGCCTGTCCTGAAAGCTGGGGCACCAAAAGCTGTGTTGACAGTCCCCCGCTGGCTCCGAGGCCATGCTCTTCTGGGCTGTGTTTCACTTTTCTTTGGTATTTCTCACCCCCAGTTTGCCCAGCCCCTGGCACAGGAGGCTTGAGGATCCCCTGCCCTCTGGAGCCAGGGAGCCCAGCCCTCCGGAGGTGGCCGGACTATGGCAGGACACCTGGAGTGACGGCAGCCTGTCCCCAGCACTGCCTCCCCCCCCCACCACCCCGCCCCATCTGTCTTGGCTCTCATTGATTTAAAATAGTTTTGTAATATAATTATCTCCTTGTGGATGGGCTTTTTCATTACGTCGGCTGCTTCAGCTGCGGTGAGCATATTAATGTGGGATTAGTGCTGTGGCAGAGCATGCATCAACGGTGGGGAGGGAGGGTTAGCCCTTGACCGGTGACTGTTTCCACTGTCCCCTGAAATTGGGGTGACTGGAGGCTGTGCCAAGTCCCCAAGAGGTGCTCCCAAAGAGGAGCAGAGCAGGAGCCAAGGGGGATGGGAATCAGCTTTTCTAGGATGTTGGGAAGCCCTTTTGCACACCAGGTTTGGCATCCTGGGGCTGCTAGTGAGTGCTGCTGGGAGGATTTGGCTTCGAGAGCACCAGCCTGGGTAACACAGTGGCCCTGGGGTCCCTCCAGTGACCTCCTGTCCTGCAGTCCTCGCTGGACATGAAGCCGTAATGGTCTGTAGCATTCTCTTTTGCTTTGCCTTGTTTGCTGGGAGGGGAACACATGGTAAGAAAAGGGGGACAGGTGCCTGGCCCTCTGCATGGGATGGAGCAGCATCGCTGCCTGCCTAGGGAACCTGGGTCTTGGTCCCCCAGCCTAGGGATTGGAGCAGGGACCCCAGACCTGCTCCACCACCCACACCAGCAAATATTTGGTGAAAGGAAGAAGACGCAGAGAAGGGATAAGCCAGACCTGGCTCTCCCCTCCTCCTCACAGCTCGCTGGAGGAGCAAGCACAGGACATGAGGCCGTTTGAGTGGACCAGCTCAGGCTGTGGACCAGTGGCCTGGAACTGTGGCTTGTGGCAGTGGCTTTTAACCCTGTGTGGGTGGCCGGGACACAGCTGGGTGCATGGGGAGGTGAGGAGCAATTTCACATGCAGTTGGAACTGCAAAAGGAGAGCAGAGAGAGGCACGATTTACTCACCTCAGCTGGCCCTGGGCCAAGACCACCAAGGTTCAAACACCTCTCCATCGCGAGAGATGCTGTGGGAGTATTAATTGGCATAATTCATCAACCGTTTGGCACCTCGTGATATGTTGTCCATGCAGTGTCCCAGTGCTCTGGGCTGGGGGGATTTTGGGGAGCTTTGAGGCTTTTCTGGAAAGCAGGTGAAAGCTGCTGACCTAGGTGGCTCCCAACGCCATGGTGTGGTGCTAGGGGTCAGTGGAAGAGTCTCCAAAACTGCCTGCTGGCAGGTGAGGAAGGCAATCCTGGTGGGTTTTGTCTGCAGCTCCTGGTGCATTGGCCACTTCCTTGGCAGGTTGACACAGGGATTTAATGGGAGTTTCAAGCCCAGCCCAAACACGCCCCCTTGCCTGACTCTGCTTGCTTCTTGAGAAGGACTTGGGACCAAAAATGCTGCAGAAGCAGGATGAGCCCCTCCGGCAGCAGCTGGCTTGCCAGCTGCCATGTTTTGCATGGGTCTTGGTGAGCTCCCTGGACTGGTATGGCATTGAAGATCTGAAGAGGAGTTAAGTGATGTGAAAACTTGCTGAAGAGGCAGTCTGCAATAAAGCAGAAATGTTTTCCCTGCACTGTCCTGAAAAGAGGCAAGAGAAAAGAAAAGCGAGCATCCCCTCTGATACACCTCTCTGGTTAAAGGCTCAGCCTGCTAGAAGAATGAACAACTCTCTGTGCAGCAAAAAGGGGTAAGTGTGGCCTAAAATGGACTCAATGTAAGTATCAACCTGGCATGTGGAGATATTGACGCTTTTCCAGACCACGGGAGGCATTGGAATGCAGCCAAGTCATCTTGATTTGAGCGGTTCATATTGTGTGATCTCAGTTGGCTGGGAATAGTGCGACTGTCTCCTCCTCCTCTGAAGACCTGGGAGACAGAAGGCTCGTGTGACCTGAACAGCCTCATTTATTGGGAAAGCATGAAGATTTTGCATGGCAAGTACCTCTGTTACATGGATATCTGGCAGTTTTGGGGTGGCAATTCCAGGCCAGGCTGAAAGTGCACCCAGCTGGGTTGCCCTTGTTGCCAAAGCCTGGTGGCAGCTGCCAGGAGAAGGAGCAAAAAGAGACAAGTCAAGAGTAAATGCCCCCTTGCTGGTGTCCCTCCCAAACCCCGGCAGCAAGCAGCAATAGACTGGGTGGTGTTCAGCACAAGTTCCCTCACCCAGCTGGGTGGCTTTTGTTTTGCTCTGTGTGTAAAGCTTCTTGTGTGGCTGGGGACAATTCTCCTTGCTCCGTGCCTCTGTTTCCCCATCTAGGCAGAGAGGTTACTACGCGTTTGCTCGGACTCTGCAGTGAGGTGGAGACAAGTTCATTCAAGCACTTTGAAGTCCTCTGATGAAAAGTGCTGGAGAAGGACAGAGGCTTATTAATTGTTGTTGAGAATATCTGTCAGTCCTACATGAGGAGTTGCTGGTTGAATTTCTGCTGTCTGCTCTATCTAGGAGAAGGTAGTGACAGTACTGAGACAATGAGAGTAGGGCTGTCATTGTCATGAAAACCAGTCCTGCAGGCTGAAAACCTCCAGGTTTATAGCAGCAGTATATCCAGGTTGTGATGGGGGATAAGACTCTGTTCTGTTGTGTCACTGTGGAGGCCTGGGCAGCCTTTGCTTTCAGACACCTCTGAAGCCATGAACACACGGACACTATTTGGTTAGTAGTCGCCTTCCTCTTCTGGGAAGGAGCTGCTACTGGGTTTTGGGTGCTTGACGTTCCTGTTGACACCAGCCCATGGGAGACTTAAGACGCAGGTCAGTTGATAATAATTGGGTGTACAAAACTGATGGCTCTTTGGGGTGATGGATTTGTGCGTGAGTAGTATCCAGACTCAGTTACCTGATAAGCTTGTCCAGACTACTAAAACATAAGTTTCTCTGCAGCTGTTAGACCCTTGCTGGAGCAGTGGTTAACCTCTCGGCTGTCTGGCACTTTGTTTTGAGTCACACGCATCTCAGGGTCCACGGCTCTGCTGGACAGGTGGTTGGGATGGGAGTTGCCCATGCAGAGCTTGCCGCTGGGCACTGGGTGTCTGTGTTTGTGATGCTGCCCAAAGAGCCTGCCCCTTATGACTTGGGGAAGGAGGCGCAGACTCATCTTGGAGAGCCATGGAGGAGGAAATTACTGAGGCACAGCAAGCTTTCTTCCCTCAAGCCAGCTCATCATCACCTCTGTGCTTTCACCATGTTAAAGGGCTGTAGCACTGGCTTGTTTCTTAGGGTCTGACCCTTCTGATAGGGTGGTTTGTCTTGCTCGATGTGAAGTGGTCCAGAGTGGTGGGAACTCAACTGTTGTGGATGATGTATCTCATAGTTTTGAAGCAGAGAGATCTCCATGCTCCGAGATCGAGGCAGACAGGGAGAGTGGAAGTACTCCCTGGTGGCAGATATTGGTGGGACAGCACAGTGTCCCTAGCAATGAAGGCTGTGGAGAAACATGACCTCAAACATTGTGTGTGGGTGAGCACTGATGCTGCAATCAGACCCTGATTCTGCTGAAACACCTCCTTTCTCCTTGGGTGCTGCTGTGCTCCTGGGCATCCCCGTCCACTGCTCCAGCCAGGCTTCAGGGTGCTCTTCTGCCACAGATCAGGATCTCCCAAACTCATCTCCTCATTTGGTGGTGGGCGAGAGCTTTGAGAGCTGTGTCCTTTCCCAGCCCTGTCCCATGCTGTCCCACCCCTGCTGTGACACTTAACATCTTTCTTGTGGATGAATTTGGCAGTGCTGGACCGGGCTTTCTTGCCAGTGTGGCAACAGCCACGGCTCCCAGCTTGTTAGACTGAAAGAATGTGCCGTTTTAATTAATGATATGTAAATATCCTTGAATGGGCCGCATTTGCATATTAAGAGAGATTTGCGGAATCTGCGGAGTAATATATTTTAATTAAGGATTAATTAAAAATAATGGGAATTTCATTTCGCCTGGCAGAATCCGTTTAGATCTTCGCACACGTCTGCTTGGGAGCCTGGTCGGAGTGCGCTGCTGGTACCATGGTCTGCAGCTGGGGCCGGATGCTGGTGCCGCTCCTCTCCTGGCCAGGTCCTGAAACCACCGGCAGAGCCGAGCGGCCAGTCCCCTTGGCTGCACAGCCTGGCTGCGGGTTTTCGGGCTGTTTTTTGATATCCTTTATGGCAAAATAAGCAAATGGCTGTGAGACACGGAACACTAGTTGTGTTGGCAATTATGTTAATAGCATGCTATTAGGCTATGATTCTATATGAGCAATTGGGGAGAAGAAATGCCTTACTGAGAGAGAATGATACAACAGACGTCTGTCTTATTGATATAGCTCCAGAGGAGCTTTCTGCGTAATTACACTCGGCCACTTTCCGGAGGTGGGGGAGAGGCTGTGGCCACAGGATGGAGGGGAGAGTGGCCCCCCATGTGTGCCTGTATCTGAGGCAGGGATGCATTGGGATGCCCTCGTGGTGCTCCTGGGAGGGATCTGAAACCCGGCTGTGATGGGCTGAGTGTCCAAGCGTCCTGTGGGCTCTTTGGTGTGTTGCTCTGGATGATCTTGCAGAAGGGATGTGTCCTGCATCGGTGGCCAAGGGGCCACTGTAGTGATCTGGGACCTTGGCAGAACCCCAGAGCTTGGTGGCTGGACCCCAGGGCTTGGCTGTTTGAACCATGGTGATGGAGAGCAGCAATGGGGAGTCTCACGGCTTCTTTGGGAAACTTGGCGTGAGCAGGTCATGCCAAGCAGATAGATAACTGGCTCCTGTGGGACTGGCAAGGAGTGGGGGAGCTCTTGAGGGGTTGACATGGGTGGGGGGCAGGAGGAGAGAGCAGGGGAAGGGCAAGGGTGCTAGTCCCTCCATCCTGCCCACCTTTTCCTGGTGCTAAGCCAGCTGCAGCATATCGAATGCAAATGGAGAAAATGCAGTTTGTGGTTAAGTGTCCGCTAATAAATAACCTCCGAGTCTTCTCCCTATCAGGCAGTGACATCCTGCATTTCTCTTCCCCACCGCACCAGCCCAAGACATTTAATGATGTGGTGCTCCTTACGGGATGTGCCGCCCATGCTAAATATCTCCAGCCTTCACAAAATGGTGGGCAGAGAGCCCAGCCCGGCTCCGGCAGCCCCATGCCTCTCCCCCGCAGCCCTGGGTAGAAAGGTCAGCGGTGCGGCATCCCCCTCCCCATCCCCGGTGCCGGGCACGGACCCCTCTGCCGCGCTCGCCTGCGGTCGCTAGAGGATTTCATTAACTGCACGAAGTAAAAAATAATCAATTTCAGATGTTCCCAGTGTTTGTGGTAATGGTCTCTCTAACCATTCTGATTAGCCGAGTGAAATGGAATTTTTCTTTTAAATTACAGCGCGTTGACATTAAATATAGGCAAACTTTGTGTGTGCAGGGGGGAGGGGACAGGCTTTTTACATTCATCCCTGTCCTTCTCCCTCCCCGTCCGTCGCTCGCCTTATCTTTCCATCACCCCCTCCCAAATCATAACGAAATCTCCAGTGACTTCTTTCTGCTGCCCACCAGACTGAATTTTTTTTTTTCCCTGGGCTTTGTGAAATGTTTCCTGTGTTTTTGGGCTGGTGGGGGTGCATTTTTCCTGTTTTCATAAATTTATTTTTAATTTTTTTAAATGTTTTCCATGACGTTTTGGACTGAGGACGGTGCCGCTGCCAGGCTGGGCTTCTTCCCCCCATTCTCCTGGCCGTGCATGTGATTTCGCTTCGGTTTTTGCCACTCTCCCTTTTTGCTTTGCGGTTTCCTTTCGGTGTCCCAAGCGGCGCAGTCCGCAGTGAAATCGATAGCAAGAGCCGTGGCCATGTACCTTGGGGAGCAGGCTGGGCTCCTTCCTCCTCCAGTTCTCTCTCGTACCCACCTTCCCTCCCTACACCCCTGTTCTTTCCCCAGGCTGAATATTTTAGACTCCGAACAAGCCCGCAGCAGCCCTTCCATTATTAATTTTTTTCCCCTTTTTATTTATTTTTCATGCATTTTCCCCCTACCTTCCTTTATTCCCCCTCTTGCTGGCGCATGGCGGTGGCTGCAGGCGGGCGCTGGTACGGTGCAGCCCAGCCCGTGCTTTGGACTTCTCCTTTTGATAAGCTGTCATTCCCTGGCCCCGTGCGGGGATTTGATCAGAGCGCTCTCTCGACCCCGTGGAAGACATTAAACACCCTCCCAGACCCTTTTCTCTGTCTCCATCTCTGAACCTTTCACTCTCCTTTAATGAGAATTTCTCCTAATTATTTCAGTGGCTGCAGCACAGGGACCGCAGTGTAGTTAGATCTTGATACCAGGACGTGACTGTTATGCTGATAAAGGCAAAAGATCAATAATTTAGGCCCTAGCATTAATGGCAGAGCTGAGAGCTTAAGTGTCTGTATTCAGGTTTAGTCCTGAAGGTTCCTGGAGTATTAATGATTTCCAGAGGAATTCCCCCCCCACCCCCTTCCCTTTTTCTTGTGCTGCTGTTGCTTTTTCCTTAGTCCTGTCTCTTTTTAAAACCCCTTTCTCCTCATTTTTTATTGTATTTTTGGGGAGTTTTTTGTTGTTTCCCTACTCTGCAGCCATTCTGCTTTGCTTTTGGGTTGCCCCTGAATTGCCCTTACACAATTTATCTGGGGATGTGGCAGTGTGTTAGAAAACAAAGGGAAGGAGGGGAAACTTAAGGGGGGGTAAAAAAATTATCCATTTTTTTCTGTTTTGCTTTGGAGACTGCAGGATGGGCCCCACTCGGGAGGCGAGCAGCATGGCTGCGTCTGGGTGATGGCTTGGGTCAGGTTGCCTTCTGCAGGAGCTGGGGGTCTCCATCTGTGGTGGAGGTGCCATGTAGCATGGTGATGCAGGTGAAGTTACCTTCAGCCCCATATGGGGCCGTGCCCCAGTCACCCATGCCATCCCGCCTGCCACCATGCCCATAGGTGCATGTGGAGGGAGAAGATGCCCCTGAGCATGAAACACTGCTGTGCTCTCTTGTCTTGTCTCTGTTTCCATATACACCTTCCCAGCCATCAGTGCAGCCCCTCTCCCTCTCCTTTACACCCTCGGAGACCCATTTTTGCTGCAGAAATGCGTATCCCTGCCCATTCACATCAGCTTGAAGGGGGCTACTGGCAGAGGAAGGGGACATGTGCTGCGTCTCCTGCATGGAGGATGCTCCAATATCATGATCCCTAGCTGCTTTCCTGCCCTTGTCCTTGGGGAAAGGTCCTGGCACTGCTTGGTGCAGGACTGGATTTGTACCGGGGATGCTGGGCTGATTTGAGGTGGGATGGGGAAACAGGAAACACATCTGCCAGAGGTCCCGGTGCTCTGTGCTTCTTTCTTCCCAGCACTGTGATCCATCTGCCTTCTTGCTTGCTGGGTTTCCTCCCCCAGGCCAGCGTGTCTGAGCCGATCGATGGCTGTCCGGGAAGTGTTTGGAGGCCCAGGGTGGAAAGGGGGAAGTCTGAGAGAAGAGTGAGGGGTGGGAAACATTAACCAGTTTTCAAGTGAGTCATAAGCACTTTCCTCCTTGGGTTTTTTTTTCCAAGCCTGTTAGTACTTGAGGATTCAGGAAATACTGAGTTGATTTGAAAGAAGATGACAAATGATGAAGGGAAATTGGGGGATAAAGACTGTTATTTAGCCACGAGGAGCCCTGGCTGGGAAACACTGCTATATGCATTAGCTGGTTAATGGGAATTTTGCCTGGGTTATCTCCGTCCTGATTAGGGGAGAGAGGCTGGGGGTGCGTGGATTTTGTGGCTTTTTGGTGTGTTTGGTGCCCCGGGCTGTCCTTTGCTGCAAAGGGAATGGGAAGGATTTCTTCAGAGTTGCAGAGCATCTGTTTCCTCTGGTGCTCTGGATCTCTCCTGAGGATCACTGCCCCTCCAGCTCAGCACTGAGCTTGCCAGGCCTCCGCTGCCGTCCCTGGTCCCTGATCTGGGCTGACATGATGCGGGCAGGAATTGGCAGAGCATTGTCCGTCCCTAGCAGTGTCAAGAAGCATGTGGTGTGTCCTGACTGCCGCCAACCAGACCCCACAGAGAAGCTGGAAATACTGATTTATGTTTTCTAGGGGTGTCTTAAGCGATGGGGGAAAACCTCACTGTTAAGGCTTGGTATTTCCTGAGGATCAGCATTACTTTGTGTTGTGCTTTCTTTTCTGATACCAAATGCTGCGTGTCTCACCTCTCCCAAGACTCCTGGAGCTATGGAGGAAAAAATGACCAAAAATGTGAGTATCTCACTGAAGTGGAAGCTGCCAAGTACCAGTGAGCTTTTCCTTCCAGCTGCAGAACTGAGGTATCTTCTGGTTTCTTCCCTTTCTCTTTACTAGCAGCTGAAGGGTCATTCTGGCATCCAGAGGACAGTGTGCTCCTTTACATACCTGTGGCTTTGTGGGGCTTGGGCAGGCAGAGCAGGCTGGGGCTTGGTAAACAGTCATGTAGCTCCACGGTCCAGCTGGCTCCTCCTAGCTGGCTTGCCTTGGCAGGGCTAGCCAGAGTATAAATTAGTTTCAACTTATTGTAGTCAGTGAAGTATAGAAATATAGCTGAGGACATGCCGGGAAAACATCTGGGCAGTGCAAAAGGGCTTGTTGGCTTTTATGTGATGGCATTATTTGGGGTTGGGAGTGAACAACCTTAAAAGCAGATTTTTTCAAGGAAAAACAAGGCATTTCAGTGCTGCCTAGTTCCATGCTGTTTACAAAAATGTATGCGTATGCTTATATCTGTACATGCACACTCATTACTGCATGTATAGGAATACAGATGTGGAATGATGGAAATCTGAGCTGTTGGCCTGGTAGAAAGAGGCTGTGTTGTAGAGGTGCTCCAGGGAGTAAAGGAGCCTCATGGTTACCTTTCTTTGTGCAATGTAGGGATCACGTGTCCTCAGCCCGAATCCTTTATTGAAAAAATGGAGACTGACCTTGCTGCAAACGCAGCCACGTGGGACCCAGGGCAAGTTGCCTGGTATTGCAGGTGGTGGTTTTTCCTGTTATCCAGGCAAGAAACTTGAGCACGGTCTTTGGTGTCACTTTGGCTTTCCTTCTTGCTTTTCCTAGTGGGTCTCCATTTATTCACCTGGGCAGGAGGTACAACAGCCACCTGATGTTCCTACCCAAGTGTTTCCCAGTCAGGTTACATGTTTACACTTAGGTGTTTGGGTGCAAAATTTAGTTGACTTCAGTAGGATCTTCCTTATCCAAGGCTGCCCAAGGCATGTGTGGGATTTTCCAGGCTTGATTACGAGGTTGATTTTTGGATGCTCTGGCCTAAGGCTATTTGCAGAGCTTGTCTCAGCAAGCTTTAGAGAGGAAAGGACTTTAAGGACAAATACGAGTAGCTGTAGTTTTTCCTGACCACCAGACTGGTGGTGAAGTAGGGAAGCTCTGCTGATATTTGTTGTGGGTAGCCCTGGGGAGCAGGTATTTGTATCGGAAATGTTAATAGAGAGACTGAATTGAATCGTGTGTGCTGTCGGGGGAGCGATAAAAGCCATTTACAAAAGAAACCAAGAGAAGATCAGTAGAAATGCACACAAACCCTAAAAATCCCAATGTGATGCCTAAATAATCACCCATTTGTCTGGGGAAAGAGATTAATCCAGCCAGGGTTCAGTTTAACAGGATTATTGAATGTGGGAGGGGGGGCAGAGGGATGGAACACTCTGGGATTTTCCATGTGACTTCAGACCGTGGATCTTTCTTTTCCAATGGCCCCAGCAAGATGGGGAAGCTTCAGGAGTTGGGGTGGCTTTGCTAGATGTCAATGGGTGAGCTGTAGTGGGACACTTAGGATCACGGAGGTCTGACCCAGTCCTTCCCTCCCTTGCCCTTCTCTGGCCAGTTTGGTTAGATGAGGAACTCTTTGGGGCTGAAATGGTATGTGCTCCTTGTAGGGAGCTGAAATTGGAAATTTCGCAGTTTTTAACCCTACAGCAAAGAAATATATTTTTCATCCAACCAACAGCACAAACTTTGACTGCATCTCCAAGGGGGCTGCCATCAGGTCAGTTGTGTCAGTTGCAACGCTACTGGAAAAGTCTCACTTTTCAGACAGAGATGTGGGGGGAATTTTTGGGAGGGCGATAGACCCTCATCAGCCTCTGAGGAAGGGTGAGGAAGAGACTTCTGATGGGGCTGGGTTAGTCATTGAATACCAAGGAACAGTCCTGCCTCCTGAAGCAACTGATGTTGATGAGAATCCCTTTCGCAGGGATCATACCCTAGAAGGTGTTTGGGTGCAAGATGGTTTCTGTGCTTGTGGCAGCTCTCCTGTTGTAAGCTTCTTTCTAGGCACTGATGTGTTTTCTTCTTAAAGCAGCTTTTTACCCTTAAAAACAAGGAGATGCATAGATGAGAAGGGAGACAGTGCTGCTGCTTCTACAACATCCCCACAAAGCAGATCACACAAAATAAAGTGAAAGGAGAAATGTTTTTATGGCATTGCCTGCATTTATGTGGAGCTAGATAGGAGTGTGTGTGTGTGTCTATGTCTTTCTGTGCATGCTTTATAATATAAAGCAACCGCAACGTCTCTATGGCGTTACCAGAGAGCTGTTGATGTGTTGTCAGATACTGTAACTTCTTTTAAGTCTACCTTATGTGTAGGGTATCTTGCATATTTGGTGATCGGAAAAAGAAGCAGGAGAATAAAAGTGGGAGGAAAAACAAGGGGGTAGCTCTGGCTGTCCTAGTGCGTGGTGTCTCCCTCCCTGTCCTCGCCTGCCTTGGCTCTTCAGGTGAATATTTATTAGTCTTTTGATGAGACCTCTTTTTTGGAAAGAGGGGACCTATGCTGGAGCTCCCCTCTTCCTTTTGGGCGGTGGTGAGTGTGTTCAGGGAGGGTTGGGATAAGCAAAACCCTTGGCATTCACAGAAACAACATGTCACTATTTCATAAAGGCATCATTTTCCTATTTTGTTGTTACCATGCGTCTTAACCCCCAGATTATTTGTGAAAAGCCTTTCCACAAGCAGCGTCACCTCTTACAGACACGTGAGAGTAACAAAAGCGGTGTTGTCTTTCCAACCACTCTTTCTTCAGCCTGTCCTGCTCTCTGCTGTGCAGCAGGACCCCATGTCCTTTTCTAGTCCATATTTGCTTCCCATTTTCCCACTCCCCGATGTCCCCACTCCCCATGCCCCGACCCCCCTTGCTCTCTCCGCTGCATAGTTTCTGCTAGCTCCATTTATTCAGCAGTGCATGCGAGGAGCTAAGGGCCAGGGATGGAGAGAAGATGCAGCTGCCTGCATCTGTACCTATATTTCCCTGGGGAACGCTGTGGGCATTTTCTCACCTATAGCCTATAAGTCTCCAAAATCCCATAGAGGGGTGCAGGCTACTGATGAGCAAATCTGCCCGAACAGTTGAAGCTGAGAGCTGGCTGCAGGTGTTACCCCAGAACCACATTTTGTTTGGAAGGAGGTACATGTGGTGGATCCTCACCAGCACATCTGGTCTCCTGCCTGCAAGGCAAGCCTTATGGACAGGGCAGGCTGTTCCCTAAGGGAGGTCTGGCTTTTGGTACTGGACTGAGAATCCCCCATCTTTAAGAGGCTGCTCTGTGGCACCCCCCTGGGGAAAGCACTGCTGTTGCTCTCATCTAATGGGGATACAGAGGTGGAAGGTGCAAGCAAGAGAGGGCTGAGGAGTCCTGGAAGATCCAGGAGTCTTCCAGCACAGACGTTCTCCTTCCATCTCTGGCACGTGCTGTGGTTCATCGTAGCTGCAAATACTCATTGGAGCCTGTCCTCCAGGGATGGTATTTCCTGACATAGGCTGCAAGCCTTTCTCTGATGATACATGGGATGGCTGAAGGCTGCACTCCAAGGCAAGCAGCCAGGTAGAGCCACCTCTTTCCTAGCATCTGGTCCTTCTTAAGTCATTTAAATAACAAAAAAACTCCAGCAGGCTCTGCAGGAAGGTGAGGTTGGGGCTCTGCTTGTCCGTTTTTTCCCCACGCCCGGGCTATGCTGAGCTAGGGATGAATGATTGGGACTCAACAAAGTGTTTAAACACCAGAATTGAAATTAATGTCCCCTCATTGCTGGTGAGGCTGCCAATACATTACAGCAAACACCTTCCCAAAGTGAAATGAATGTTTGTTTATCCTCATGAAATATACATCAAAACATGTTGGTGGGAGAGGCCGCTAACGAGGGAACAGGCCATCTCTGTTAATTCCCGACTGGGACCGGACACTGCTCCTCTCCTCTTTTCTTTCCTCTCTGGGCTTTATTTTTGAAGCTTAACCTGTCCACAGCTGTGTATCCAAAAGCATTAATATGGCTTTAATGAAAACTCCGGTTGATCTGTCCAAAGATATTGATGAGTGGTCCTCAATCGTATTAATCTTCTCGTTCCGGGAGGAAATGAAGGAGGCAAGCGTGGCCGCCAGGTGCCACTGGAAGAGGAGGGTGAGCCGGGGGCAGGGACGCCGCCTTGCCCTGCCTCCGGGGTTGCACCTTTTCCTGGCTTGGGCTGATTTTTTCAATTTTTTGGTCCTTTTTGAAACTGGAGACAAAGTGACTGTGCGCCGCAATTCCAGGCCAGTATTTAACATTCAAATCATTACGTTTCCACCAATAAATCCATTACTGTTAATTATATTGAAGGGGCTAACGATCCGTCGACAATATTCCGCCATCGATTTCCATTCGCATCAAATGGCCGCCTTGCCTTCAATCCATGTCAGGACGTGTTTTGGGTTGGGGGGGTCCCCCCCTCCTTTGCAGATTTCGCAGTGGTGTGATGCCCCTGCCATCCCCTTCTCCCCGAGCGCACAGGCTGCTCCTCGATAGGAACACGCTACACTTCTTTATGGCTTATGGCAAACTGCCTTGATTACTTCTACTGTTGTACCCATTATGTGAATTAAATATGTATTCAGTTGCATGCTGCTTGCGTTGTTATTGCAGGGTGACATATGGTAGTGACTCAATTAGAATGAAACTAGCATTAGATAACCCTTCTGATTACATGCATCCCAGCCCGCTCGGCAGCCTGGCTGCTGCTGCCACTGCCGCCACTGCCGCTGCTTTGCCTGATCTCCCGTTATTGGTGGGCCATGGATTTCATTAGCTGTTGTCATCTCCAGAGGTGAGCTTTAGGCAGGAGCATGGCAAAAAGAGGGCATACAGGATGTGACCATGGCCTGTGGGTGCTGCTGCGCTGCCCACAGCTGAGCTGGCCCTTGTGGCCTCCTGCAGGCGGGCTGTAGGAGGGATGCTCTCAGCGATGCAAGTATGTTCGCAGCAATGCAGCCAGGCCTGCCCCATGGCTTTCCATCACGACCCTCTTTACAACCTTCTTTACCGTTCCTCAGCAGTAGCGTCTGGGTTTTTCAGAACACAGAAATGCCCGAGCGTGGGGACCATCCACTGAGTCCCAGCCAGGCATGCTTTGATGGGTAGCGCTGTGATGGCACAGCCCCTTGCAAGCAGCTGTGTGCGCCTGGGTGAAGCTCACAGTGTTTGAGGATGTCCTCAAAGCAGCAGCAAAGAGACCTTAAGTTTGTTTTCATACACGGCTGCTCCTGATTCAGGTAAGCGGCACCAAGCTTTCCGTGAGGGAAAGGGATTGAATGGCCAGTGATTTTGTTTTCCTGCCCCCTCTTTCTCCTTGCACAGTGAGTGCCTGGTGAGAATTGTCTTGGTAGGAACTGGGCATTTTTGCTTCTTCTGAGTGGTTGAGGGTTGCAGGTTGCAGGGCGGCGGTGGGTGGCTTTGGCACTGCTGCCCTCTGGTGCACATGCTGGCCACTCCCCGGGGAGCCCGTGGCTCTGACCTGGGGTGCGGGGGAAGACTGCTAAAACGGGAGGATTTTCTGCTTCCTCAGTTCCCTTCTGCCCTGCAAAAAACCTCTCCAAATATCATGTTTTCTTGAAGCTAGAGTGGATGGATTTCCCTGCCCCCATGCACCACTGCTTCCGTCATTTCTGGCCATTGGAGCACTCTGCTGCAGGGCAGAAGATGCTGCTGGTCTTGTGATCGAGTTTCCAGCCTTGAATTTTGGCAGCAGCAAACCTGGAAGGTTTGACTATTCCACACAACAGCCAAACTTTCCGTGTCTAACCACAGGGCATTGCATCTCCCCAGAGTTTAGGGAGTAAACAAAACAAGTTGTGAGCCCTTCCCCCTGCTCCCAAACCCGCTGCTTTTACTTTACAGCTTTGTGAACTGTTTGTCAGCAAATCCTGATGCAAAAGTAAATAGGAAATGGATTAATTATATAAACATGATTGGATTCCATAAACAAATCTCAGCCTGTGAATTGTTTGCAAACGTTTCTCTCCAAGGGCTGCTCTCTGGTCGCGCTGTGATCAGTCCCAGCACCTGGTTTCTTCTCTCATGTTGGGCAAAGAGAGGTTTTCTTAATAAATTGAGTAACGACAGCGATCAAAGAGGAAATAACATGCTTCCCAGTGACAGGGCTTAGCTAAATACAAATTTTATCTGGGTACATATATAGCTATTGAGGGAGATATTTATGAATAGAAAATAATACAGCTTGACAAAAAAAAAAAGCATTTGTGCGTTTTTTCACGTCAAAGCTTGGAGTTTGGCTTGCACCTTTCATTGCTCCTTAATTCTTTGTATTTCTCGTGCATGTTCCCCTTGTGAGCATGCCTGTGTAGGGGGGTGTGTGTACACGTGGGCCTGCATGCATATTATGCTGTCAGACCTCTGCAGGAAGCTTTATTCTTGCTTTTGCAAGTGGGAAGTTTCTTTTCGCA
Organism: Burhinus oedicnemus; assembly: GCA_008921705.1. NCBI lineage: Eukaryota > Metazoa > Chordata > Aves > Charadriiformes > Burhinidae > Burhinus > Burhinus oedicnemus. Next base: position 979,344 of record VFFE01008609.1, on the reverse strand, counting down.
GCGGAATAAAGGCCCTTCCTGGTGGAGGACCGGGAGTCTGTGGCAAAGAGAGTTGCTTCTGGAGTCCTAATCCTTTAGCCCATTCCAGCTGGTAGTTCAAATCCCATTAGCATCCTTCCTGGCTCAGGGTTTTCTGAGCGGCTCCGAGAGCTTTGTAGTGAAGCCCAGCTCGTGGAGCCGAGGGCAGGCAGGGTCGGGCCAGCAAACTTGAACTGCAGTGGGTGCCGCGTGAGCCTCCCCTCTCAGGTGGAGTCCCGAAGAGGATGCTCAGGTGCAAACATTGTCCATCTCTGGCCAAGTTCTCCAAATTTCATATGCTCGGCAGAGGTCTGTGTTGGTGTTCCTTTGGGGGTCCCTCCTGCAGTGGTGATGCTCTCCCTTGCAAGGAATACGAGCACACAGTTCATTTTCCGAACCCAAAGCCTTTCTGGTTGCTCAGTGTGTTTTCTTCCCAGAGCAGATTTTGGAGGGTGAGCTGAGGGGATGGCATGTGGCTCTCAGAGCAGGATCCGTCCCTTTATTGCTTGCCTTGCTATCACTTGTGTTGCTTTCGGCTAGAAAACCGTCAGCTCATACAAATGACTGACAGCAGCTAGCGTCAGCCCTTGGCAGGTATGTAAACAAAGGAGGGAACCGTTTTCTGCTCGCTTCCCCCCCCCCCTTTTTTTTTTTTTGCCGTTTTTTTTTTTTTTCACTTGAAGGAGTCGTTTCAAGTACGCATGCGAGATGCAGGGTGGTGTAGCCCCGTGCATGTCGCCATCCAGGGCTGGTGGTGGCCCTGTCTGGTGTCAAGCTGGAGGGTGTCAGCTGAATTTCAGAGCTGCTTGCCACAAAGGGACTGGGGAAGCAAATAACCAGGGGGCTGTGAGGACAGTTACGTGCTCCCTGTGTTTTCTGAGTCCTCCAAAAATCTCTCTCTCCTCTGAGCATCCCCTCTGGCCCTCACACACATTTCCTCCTTGTCTTTCTGCCAAAGGCAGGTGCATCCCTGCCGGTTTCCGTAAGCTGCCTGGCGAGCACAGCCCCCACGTCTGCAGGGCTGTCAAGGGCTGTGTCTCTCTCCGATTGATTGGAAAAGTTCTTGTACATTTTTTTTTTTTTTTTTTCCCCAATGAAAAACAGCACCTGAGCAGGTCTCTGTTTGTCAAGCCTGTGCAGCTCATGTGGAAGGCAGGCGAGCTTGCAGATAGTGACTTAAAATAAACACCAACATAGTCCTTTCAAGGAAAAGTGAAAATATTGAAAAAAGTGGATTTTTTTCTGCTTTATTTTCACTTTCTAAAGTGCCAGACAATTTCTATTACTATTATTGTTAGTTGCTGGCGATACTTATTTGGGTGTGGTTCCCCTTTGCCCTTCCTGCCGCTGGGTGCTGGGGTTGCCCATGCAGCTGCAGGAAAGAGCAGGCAAACCCCACAGCTCCGTCCGTGTGCCTGATTTCGGCTCCAAGGAATTTCACAGGAGTGAAAGGAGATGGAAAACTCCGTGAGGCCACTAAGCCACGAGCTGGAGTGGATTATTTAAGTGGATTAGTGATTTCTGACCAGGGACTGGTGTGGAGCAGATGGGGTTTTGCCTGCCGCTGGTGTGGGGTCTGCGGGGGTTCTGGTGGGTGATGGCTGGTTGAATCCTCCGTCTCCGAGAGCTGCAGCCCCTCTTCCCCTCCCTGCCTGGCCTCTGCTCCCCCAAATAGCCTCTGCAAAGCCACCATGTCTCCAGGGAATACAGGCACAGGGTAAAAGGGATGGCAGGGTTGAGGCAGCAGGCTTCCCCTTCCTCTGCATCAGAAGTGCCATGCCCATCTCTGAGGGTCTCCCAGCCCTTCATTTGGGTGGGAAGGAAACTCCCACCCATCTCTGGCTGCACATTACATGTGGGCACTTTTTTTCCCCTTTCTGTCTTGCTCTCCTTTTTTTCCCTTCCTTTCCCTTTCTCAAAAAAAAAAAAACCAAACCAAAAAAAACCAAAATAAACCCCCAGCAGAAAGCAAGCTGTGATACTGTCGGGCCTGGCGTTGATGTTATTTATTTTCCTCAGTTGCTGCTCTGGAAGCCCGGAGTTGACAGAGCGGTTTTGTAGAATAGAAACATTATAGACTGTTACTGTCAGAGTGTTAAATGTGATGGATAGAGAAATACAGGGGAGGGAGGGGACTTTACACTAGCCATGTCTGCCAGCGAGGGTGCTCATGGGAGAATAAACCATCCGCATATAAGAAATGAATGAGGTAATGTGGCGGGAGGTAATGGACTCTTGCAACAGAGATGCGCCTTGCTGGCTGGACTTAACCCTTGCCACTCCACTGGTGGGATGGGGCAGAATGGGGGGGGGGATGCATGTCCTGCTCACCTGTGGCCCTGAGATCTGGCAGATTCAGGGCCGGGATGCTGAGGTGCGGTGGGAAGAGCTGGGTTGAACCCATGGAGCAAGGGGATTACTGCCTGGGTCCCTGCAGACCTCCCCTCCCGCGCAGCAGCGCTGACTTGGTTTGCCGCAAGCCCGAGATGGAGCATTTTCATGGTGAGCACCAAGAGATTTATTCATTGCTCGTTAGCAAAGGGACTTGTGCTGCTGGGAAGGTGCAAAGGGATGCAGCTGTTGGCAAGCAGCAGCCTGACGGCTTGCGTGGGGTGGCTCTGGGTTTGGGGTCCTGCTGAGGGTGGGTGTGAAGGTCTTGGGGGCTCAGCTGGTATCGTCGTTTAACCCCAGCTGGCAGCTAGAACTACGCATCCACTCACTCACTTCCCCCACTTCTGATGGGGGAGAGAATTGGAAGAGTGAAAGTGAGAAAAAACCCGTGGGTTGAGATAAAGACAGTTTAATAGGTAAAGCAAAAGCCGCACACGCAAGCAAAGCAAAACAAGGAATTCATTCACTACTTCCCATCGGCAGACAGGTGTTCAGCCATCTCCAGGAAAGCAGGGCTTCATCACGCGTAACGGTTACTTGGGAAGACAAATGCTATAACTCTAAACATCCCCCCCTTCCTTCTTCTTCCCCCAGCTTTATATACTGAGCATGGTGTCATATGGTATGGAATAGCCATTTGGTCAGCTGTCTCAGCTGTGTCTCCTCCCAACTTCTTGCACACCCTCAGCCTACTTGCTGGAGGGGCAGTATGAAAAGCAGAAAAGGCCTTGACTGCCTGGCAACAACTAAAAACACCAGTCAAAAGTGTTTCTTATCCCAAATCCAAAAACATAGCACTCTACCAGCTGCTAGTAAAAAAGTTAACTCTAACCCAACTGAAACCACGACAGTCGGCAAGGTGAGGAGCACAGGCCCGGAGCAGGACAGTAAAAGAGGTGGCCCTCAACCTGACGTTTCTCTTCCATCAGTGGCAGAGGTGCTGGGAAGCTGAGGGACTTTACCTTCATTCATGGCTGGTTGTACAAAGTGCTAAGCTGGGGTCCAGAACTGAAATGTCATGGTTATAGTGCTTGGTTTGTGTTTCAAATGTAATTTCTCATGTCTGGAGGGATGGATTGGGTGGGGACAAGCTGTGGCGGTTGGTGCCCCTCCAGCTCTGTGGTTACATCTGGGGAGGGCAGGCTGAGTGTGTCTCTGACCTCTTCTTCTGGTTCACATCGATGGCTTTTCTTGTTGTCCACTTAACTGTCCAATCGTATTTTGAAGGCTAATGTAAATTTGGTGCTCGTTTCCATCCCTCCTCCTTACAGAGTCTCTAGCTCACCCATGAGGAGACCCATGGGCTGCGTTATCTCCTGCCTGCAGGACCACAGAATCACAGAGAGGTTTGGGTTCGCGAAGGGACCTTCAAAGATCATCTAGTCCACCCCCCTGCCATGGGCAGGGACACCTTTCATGAGATCAGGCTGCTCAAAGCCCCGTCGAACCTGACCTTGAACACTTCCAATGATGGGGCATCCACAGCTTCGCCGGGCAACATCTTCCACTGTCTCACCACCCTCCTCATAAAACATTTTGTCCTTATATCTAATCTAAATCTACCCTCTTTTAGTTTAAAGCCATTACCCCTTGTCCTAGCGCTGCAGGCCCTGGTAAAAAGTCTCTCTCCATCTTTCTTACAAGGATGATGGGCTTGCAGGGGGTAAGAAGCCTCAGGGTGGGGGGCAGCCTGGAAGCGGGGTGTCATCCAGCCCTGGCAGCTCTCACCACCCCTTCCCTTCACGCTTCACTAGGTGTCCAGCCTGACTGCGCAAAGTTTGTTGTAGTCAGTGTGTGTGAGTAATTAAATTACTTCCTTGTGCGTTTTACCCTCGCTGACTTTTACCCACCATCTTATCTCCAGCTCGTGGAACTTCGTTCACACGTCCTTGGAGGAGTATCTCAGCCTTTGCGAGTCCTTGCTAACCTCCATTGCTCATGTTCTCCTGAAACCTAGTGCTGCTCATTCTCTTCTCCTGGCAATAAACTTACTAAGCAGCAGTGGGCAAACCTTCTACACCCAAGCCCAAGCCATTTATTTCTACTCTCTTCTGCCTCTTAACCAACCTTTAGTCCTTGCTTTTTCCTGGGAGAAGAGCTAAATTTGTCAACTGATGAAACATTGGGGGCCTCCAAACAATGCCAGCTGTGCTTCATGCCTTCTGTTACTGGGTGCACAGCAATTGTAATAGATTAGCGAGGTACGTTTTCTTCTTCCTTACGGGCACTGCTAGTTAATCTTGGTGGTATCATGTCCATCTTGAGGCTTTATCCTATCTATTTATCATCTTAGCCAATACTGAAGTGAGACTCACAAGTCACTGAATCTGTGGCTCATCTCACTCCATTTTTTAAAAATAGGGTATGACACTTTGTGTTCTCTAGTGTAATGAGAGATTGAGCTGCTAATGAAAATATGCAATAATTTTATTTCTGAGTCCCTGCAGAACTCTTAGGCAGGTATTATCTGGTTCTAGTGACTCCTCATTTTTCATTTTCCAAATGTGCTTTAACATCGCTTCTTCTGACATCTCAATCTCTGATTGAGCCTCATCTTTGCCACCTGAAAGATGACCCACGGTCAGGGATTGCATGGTTTTGGGTTGCTGAAGGCTGAGGACTGGGTTCCCCTGCATCCTTGTCCCCCATGACCACCACCACAGCGACTCCTCCAGAGATCAGCCCTGCATGAATCATGCCAAGGTCCAGGCTTGCTGCAGGTCTCATGACAAAACTCATCCTCATCTTGGTCTGTGGGGTCCCAGATAGTTAAAAATTGCAGCTGATTAAAACATTTGTGAAATGGATGAGTTTGAAGAATTTCCTTGTATTTGCCTGCTGGTTCTTTGGGATCTGGGTGAGATTTCTTTGGGATTCAGCAGGAATCCCCAAACGTTTATGTCCAGGAGGCATCTGGGTGCTCTGGCTCCAACCGCTGAACCTGGGGATGCTGGTGCTGGACCTGCCCTTGCCTTCGGACTGCAGCGGAGAGGCAGGAGAAGCCGATCTCAAACCAAAATCTTTTTCTTAGGAAAAAAGCAACGGGGAGATGCCACCAATGTGGGATGCTGCCAGCCCCAGGGCTGCAGCCACAATGTCCTGAGGAGCCACAGAGACAGCGGCATCCGCGTTTGGTGGCAGCTGCTCTTAACCCTGGTGCCTTGAGAAAGGGTCCACAAATCCTTTTTTTTTTTTTTTTTTTTTTTTGAGCTTTGCGCTCCAAATCAGCTTGATTTGGTAAAAGCCTTCCGTTGCAGCACGTCACAGGTAATTTATTCCCGGGTGCTGTAATCTGAAGAAAAGCAGAACGAAGGACCTCCAGTCACAGCCGCGTGCGCACGCAAAAAGTTAAGTATTCTTGCTTTCGCTGACAGTACAAAGGTGTCATATACGAGAAGGATTGACACAGACCAAAGGGTCTTGTGGGAAATATGATAATAACTATAAAGAAGACAGATTATTCCCCAGTTGCCAACATTCAAACCTTTTTACAGTCAGTTCAAACATATAAAACTTTATTGCTGTAGCAGAAAGGGGAACAATTTCTGGTTGCACAGCTTTCCCAGGGCTGGGTTTATACTGTCTGTGTTATTGCTCTATAGTGGCATTTTAAAGTTTATTGAACAAGACTTTTACAATTGAAGGAAGTATATAAAACTGTAAATTTATTAGATTTTTCAGGATAAGTGCCCTTTCTAGTTGTGCTCAAGAATTCGGAGCTACGAGAAACTGCTAGTTACAAGACTTATTAATATTAAAGACTGAGAGAGCGCACATTTTATACCTTAACTGATCTAAAAAATAATATTATGATATTACTGAAAATCTGAGCTGTCACCGAGCAGGGTGCGTAGAGCGTTTGTATAGTTTGTGTATGTATAAATAGTCTATATCTATGTGCAGATACATATATATGTATGTGTCTGGGTATGCCTTGTGGGGGTGTATACGCAAGTGCTGTATGAGGGTGTATGCTCATACGATATGTAAACGAACAAGTGCATGTGTGTGTTTGAGCATATATGTATATATAAATCTGCATGTTCCTATGCGGCATTTTATTTTTATATGATTTTATTTCTATATCGTGCAGTGCTTTCTACTGTGGAGTCTTGGTGCACATGCAAGGCTTTTAGATGATGTGGAAATACAATTAATAGGGTGCCTGGGTGGATTTGATGGTTGTATCATGCTTGGTTGTATGTGGTGTTCGCGGGCATCTCTGTGTAACTCATGTATGAAGACCACCAGTATGTAAACTACAAAATTTATACCATGTTCATGATTCACCTGATATTTTGTGCCTAAAACCAGTGCGTATGTGAGTGATGGTGGGTTGGCTTGTTCCAAAGGACTGGGCGCCTGCCCCCATTCCCTGCCTTCTCCTTAGGGCTGCGGCCGAGTAACACTGATGATAAATTTGCAGGGACTGGATTCTCTGGTTGGCACATTTGCTCAGGGCTGCTTATGCAGCAAAACCGGGCTGCAGTGCTGCCAGAGACAGCCCTTGGAGAGCTCATCCCACGTACGATCCTGGGGGAAACCTGCTCTTGAGGGGTCTCTGCTGTAAGTTTTCTTTTTCCAGCTTGAGGATGATTTCACCTAAATGTGTGACTTGAATGAAAATAACTCATAAATCTGCTCTTCTGCCTGCTGCACATGGAGAATCACCTGCCTGCCACGGTGGCCAGTGCTGCTGGAGTGGCTGCGGGGACATTTAAGAGGGGTTTGTTCTGAGGTGGGGATGTCCACTGGGACAAAGGGTCTCCTGAAGTACCTCTCACCGGGTCTGAGGGCTGGGAATACATCGCCCAGCTCGGGAGGAGAGCCTTCCTCCACCGCTCTGCTCTGCTGGTCCAGCACAGCTGCAGAAGTAGATGTCTTCAACTTTGGCATCTGTGATGGCAACTTGCAAGGGGCAGCGGGTGCTTTGGAGGCTGAGCAGGAGCAGGCAGGAGCACCACGAACCAGCAGTGAAGGCAAGGAAGTCAATAAGCCCTGAATCTTTTATGAGACCTTGGATATTCTGATCACAGCTCCGCTAGCACCGAGATAGGAATACAGATTATCTGAGAAAGCGTCCGTGACTTGAGGCTCAGTCTTGGGTCTTCCTAAGGTTTTTAGCTTGCCTCCTCATATTAACATTTTGCTGTCGGTTTTTGGTGGGGTTTCCCCTTTTTCTCATGCTTTTTCTGTGCAGGGGGGATGGAGCTCAGGTGCAATTTCTGGGAGCTGGGGCTGGCTGAAGAAGGAAGTGGGAAGAAGGTTAGTGCAGCTAATGGGGCTAAGAGCCTTATCCCTGCATATTGTTAATAACAAAACCAAGCAGCAACACCGCATGCCGTGAGTCGGAAGAAAAGGAAAGCCCTTGGATCCCTTGTAATCCCACATTGCGCAGCGCGACGGTGCTGGAATTGCAAGGATTCTCACTGAATTCATTTCAGGTTTGGAGAGAAAAGGAGAAAGGAGGAAAAGAAGGAGAATGGGGAGGAAAAAAAAGAAAGAAAAAAAGGCCCCTGCACTGAGATGAATTTATGCCTAAGCTTGTCTTGGGAATGCAAATGTGTTTAAGACTCTCTGAGCTAAACCACCCCTTTTGGCAAGAGGGAGGGGGGAAAGGGGGAAAAAAAAAGAAGTATGACACAGAAGGGACACCGGGAGAATGTGAAATGAGGGTTTGCTGCCCCTCCTCCCGCGCCCTGCCTGCTGCCGAGCTGGCACACAGGCAGGCAGCAGGGAGCTGACGAGATGCTGCATGGAGGGGGGACCCCAGGCATGTGGGTGCAGTGCTCTCAGGTGGGGACCCATCGCTCTGCCTCCATGCCCCACAGAGAGGTGAGCGCGGGTACCTCCCCACCATTGCAGTGGCCTCGTGCACCCTCTTGCTCCCTGCTCACGCCAGCCTGGCCATGAGCACATCAGGTGTGACATGGCCATACTCATGCCACCGCTTTTCACCTGCGGAGATAAGGAGGGGCTGCCTGCCTGCTCCCCCCCCGGCGCCGTGGGGACTTGGCAGGGCTCTCCCAGCATTGCAGGGATGCTCACCCATGGGTCCGCAAAGCTGAGGGGAGGATGGCAGCGGGGAGAGGAGAAAACCAGCAGCAAGCGGGAGGGAGGAGGGATGCAGGAGGAGATGCAAACCCACTGCCAATTGGGCAGTTGTGTCTGTTGTCTGGAGGCTGCTGCTAACCACTCGTTACAATTAAAATGAAGTGTCCGTCAGCGGCTATCTTCACTGTGTGGCCCATATGTTTCTGAGCTGATACTGTCCGGATTATTCTGTTTGGGAGAACGATAACGGCTGTTTATAACCTTGGCAAAGACTGAGCCCTAATCAGGCTGGAGCACATTTTCACCGACTGGCTGATAACGGGCTGTTAGCTGCCTTATCGCTGGGGAGAGATAGGCCAAAATAAGCAGATCTGTGAGCACAGGAGCCCAACCAAGAGGCACATACTCTGGCCTGGCCTTTATTTTTAGATGCTCTTTTCTTTTTTTTTCTTTTTTTTTTTCTGGCTGTTTTCAGAGAGAAGGGGGGATTATTTCAGCAGAAGGGGAGGGAGGTGATGGCTTTTGTTCCCATCAGTAAATTGGGTGGCAAGAAAGGCATGTAGAAATAACACTGTGGTGTTGTATCACCTTCCGTGTGCCCACTGCCTGGTCCCTCGGTTACCCTCTGGCCCCTCTGTACCCTCTCACAGCATCTCTCATTCCCTCACTTTGTGCTCGCTTTGTCCTCTTTTCTCTGGGGCCGGCTGTCTGAAACAGGGCAACAGATTGGTTTTGGGGTGTAATTGTTTCTGTGTGGAAGAAAGTCATTTTGAAAGAGGGCACTTCTGCCGAGTTTTCTCCCCAAAATTGGGTCACATGGAAAAGATGATGTATGGCAGCAAGACCTGGGCATTCCTGCTGCAGACACCATGTTGGGCCAGAGCATCATGAAATCATGTGTGGTTGGGTACCTAACGAGCCCAATTTCCCTGAAGGCAGCCTCTCAATGAGGGTGGCTGGAGCATCTTCCCAGTCTACACTGGTACTTGGCTATTCCCAGCAGCTGGGTTAACCTGATGCTGTTTGTGGTGCAGGTGTGTGATCCTGGCTGCGCCATCCTCTCCCTCGGCGTAGCCTAAGTCTTGCTCCATTGTGCCCATGTCTCTGCTCTCGAATCTTCCAGTGGAAACAGCCCAGATCTCCTGGTGCCGCTCCTTCCTCCCTCCCTTCCTCCCTCCCTCCTTCCACTGCTCAGGCTCCGTACTCTGCCTTGAAGTCTCAGGCAGGTGTTCAAATAAATAATGCAGCTAAAAATACCTTTTGGCAGCAGCTGGGAGTTGTTGCAAGCGGCACTGCCGGAGTGGTGGGAATACAGCATCCTGGCTCCGTGGGCAGGTGCGTCTGCATGCTCTGGAAAAGCGAGAGCAAGTGCTGTGGGGATGAGGGTCTGCCTGCCTCCTCGGTCCACCAGGGCCCCACTGACAAGCCGAGGTGTTGATTCTGTCTTCCCCATCTTTGAAACAAGAGTCTCCTTTGCTGAGGTTGGCTTTCAGTGGAAGGATGCTGCCAAGGAGACCCTCCAGCTGCATCCTAGCTTGTGGAGGAGTGTCACGCCAGCCCTGCACTCTGGCTGCATTGGCAAGTGTCAGGAAAGAATTGTTTGTGCTGTGGTAGCATCTCAAACCATTTCCCCTTTGAAGGAATGCTTTGCAGGCTGGATCGTGGACCTGCCTCCAGGGAAGGATGCTGAACCCTTCCTGGCCACATAAGTGCTGCGAGAGCATTTGGCACCTCAGTCTTTGGGTCCGGTTTGCTGGAACTGACTGTTTTAAAATCTCCCCAAAAAACCTGCTGCTGCCTGCCCTTTCCTGCGGAGTTGTCCCAGCTGAAGGCAGCTCCTGGTGGCTTTCACTCCTCCATTCTCCTGCCTGGGCCTGACAGCCCAGACCCTGGTGGGTGCAGAGGGCTCTATCTCCACTAAGCACTTGTCTCCTGGCTCTACTTGGAGACCTTTTGAGAACTCCCCTGGCAGCAAATTGTTGGACGACAGATTTAATTATTGCAGCAGGATTGTTGCTGGGGGCAGAGCATCATTCATTTGGCCACAAACAAAACTGACCTTGGTTTTCCTCTCGTCCAACTGATAGCAAACCCTTTGCTGCAGGTCAGAGCTGCTCCCACTCTGATGTACAGAAGAGGAGGGCTGCTAGGCTGCTCCTCTCCTGTACCCGTGGGTTTTGGGGAGCGCTGGCCGTCTTCTGCACCAGTTGTGGGCCTTTCAGTAGGTTGTCCCTGTGCACCTCAGCTTGGAGAGCAAAGTGACTTGTTAATAAGTCCCAAAGCAATCATGCTGGAGTGCAAGGATAGGGGCTGGGGAGCCAGGATGCTTCTGAGGTTCGTGCTGCTCTGGGCAGGCTGAGACCTGGTCCTGCTCATAGGGCTGGCCAAAACTGTGACAGCCCTTCAATACTGGCAGCCCTTGCTTTGCCTTCACTCTCTAGGAGCACAGGGAGGTGGGGCTGGCGTGGTGGCTGTGGGTCACTCGTGGTCTGGGCGGTGCTTGGGTGATGCTTGAGTCCTGCAGTGCTGCTGCCTCATTGCGGTTTTGGCCACGGCTCCCTTTGAGGCCCAAAAAGATGAAGCCAAATGGCATGCTGGAAAGCCTTCCCAACTCCGACGGAGATGCTATCTAGGAATTGCTGGCTGCTTTTCCATGCTTTTTGGGTGTATTTGGCCTGTTTCGACAGCAGAATTGCAGGCACAATGCGAGATCAGCTAAGGGCTGGACACCTTTTGGAGTGTTAACATGGTCCAGCTATGGTGTGGCAGTCCAGCGTGTGCCCCCACAAGCACATCCGCAGTGACTTATCTCAGTCCCCAGGGCTGGGGGGTTTGCTGCGGCTCAACAGCCTGCTGCCGGCCCGTGAAATGCAATCAGAGCTACGCGGATGCCACAAGCCAGGGCAAGCTGACTCTTCCCATCTCATCCTGCAGAGAACAAACAGAGCTCAAGGTAAAGCGCTGAAATTTCACCGTGACCTTTTCTTAAAGCATTATAATCAAGTTGAACGTTTCCAGTTGTCCCACTAATGTTTGCCCCATGGGAGAAGGCGTCCTGCTTTGAGGGAGGATGTTTGTGGCAATGAGCGCGCCTGCCCTGGGAGCTCGTGGCACTGGATGCCAAATGCCTGCTGGGGGCCAGGGAGGCGGGGGGCAGACGACCGGGGCCGCTCCCTGCCTCCCTCTGTAATGCAGCCAGGGGAAGGAATCTGCTGAACGCTCTGCATCTGCTACAGCCTTTGCTCAGGGCTTTTCAACACATGGATTGTAAAACACACACCGCCTGGCGTGTCGCTGGACACTCGGAAGGCCTCCCAAGTGAGATTTCAAGGTGTTGCTGTTGGCTTGGGCTGTGGGATTAGCAACTCCTGCCTGGGGCAGATTGGGCTTGACTTGAGGGAACCTGGGGCTGGAGCTGGAGGGGCTTGATCCAAGGATATGCAGAGAAGTCGGGGCAGAGAGAGCCTTCAAAGTCCAGCCTGGGCACAGAAGAAGCCTTTCTGGGGAGAAAGGATGAGCTGTGTTTATGCTACTGTGTGTGCTAGACCCATCTTTCTCATGAGGTCATGGCCTCTTTATGCTGGTGTCTTCTCGTGCTGGGTCTGGGGACATGGTGTTCAGCATTCTGCATGCAGGAGCATCTCACTTAAGCTTGAACAGGCAAGTGCCCATCCTGTCCCCTGGTCCCTGCAGCTTGCCTGGCATAGAGACCAGGGTTTCTGTGTCTCTCAGCAGCATTGGAGAAGGTGATGCTGTCTTGCTCAGTGATGAAGGGGACAAGGTCCACTTGGTGTCCTGCTCTGTCTCCCAGAACCACACAAGAGGAGGGACCCAGATGCCCCATGGAGGCTGCCCATCCAAGCACAGCTATGTGCTTCCTGCAGGACTGGGAAGGTGGCCCAGCTCACACTGGGGAGGGAAGATGTTTTTGCAGACCCCTCCCCAATCTGGACACTCTCACTGGGTTTGGCTCAAAATGCCCATGACCTTCAGGCATGCTTTTTCGGTCCCCACCAGATTTTTGAAAGATACTAAGGGATGAAGGATGGAGATACTCCTGTGTGTGTGGGAGTGGTGGTGGTGGGAGTGGCAGTGCCAGGGTGGGGGCACAGGGGCTGCCGAACCCATCCAAGCATCCACAGGGCTGCAACCAGCCCTTTGCTGGAAGCGTGCTTCGGTCTCACCAGCCTCGCCAGCTTGCAACCACCTCGTGAAGCAGCGGTGGGCCCTTCTCCCCCCTGCGCCCAGCCAGTCCATGCCTCCCATACCCCAAAGCACCTGCCTTTGTCCTGCAAAGCGAGGGTTCCCTCCGGCTGCGCTCCCGTGCTGGCACCGCTGACATTTAGCTCGCGCTGGCTTGCAACGATGCATATGTATGAGGAACAGGCGGGAGGGTGACGGGGGGCTGGCCCTGGCCCCACGACCTCCACAGAAACAGAGCTGCTGCCGCATGTGGCTCCAGGGGGTTTGGTTTTATTTTTGAAATTTCTCATTGAAATGTTCCAGCAATCCCAATTCAGTTTTGCTGCCTTCGTCTCCTCCCATTGCAGCGGCTGGGAAGGCAGGATGGCTGGGTGGGGTGCCACTGCCCAAGGGTTTCCTCCTCTGTTTGCACAAGGCATTGGATGCAGCTGTAACATTCCCAGTGAGGATCTGTTTTAAGCACAGAAGATCGAGTTCACCACATTGCTGAAGTCTTGTCTGAACCGGCTGCCATGCAACATCAGCGGGTACCGTGGTCTGGGCGATGCTTGGGATCTCTGGAGAAGCATGTCTTGTTTGTGGTTGGTCCCAAATGGTGGCACAAGTGTGATGCTCGTGCTGCACGGGTGGGTGGCTTCGTGCTGGGGCGGAGTTCAGAGTTGCCTCTCCAAGGTGATCTTGCTTTAACCCCCTCCCATACATACCCAGAGTGTCTGAAGGTGCTACTTGTTTCCTTCCTGAGGATGGAGGGTGCTCATTGGTGACCTGCCCCTGAACGCAGCGTTGCCTGCTGCTGCCCACAGCTGCCCTTGCGAGGAGGGTCCAGCCTGGCTTTTGGGAGCAGTTCGCTGTGCATTTCGGGGCTACGCTGTGGGCAGAGTGACCTAAGGAAGCTGCTGCCATACGGACGTTGTCCAAGTGGTACAGTGTCTTCCTGGGCTCAGATGCAGTCATCCCATGGGAGGTGGGATGGTTGGGAAACCAAAGCACAGGACAGCAAAGGGTCATAGGATTAAAGGCAGTGGTCTCCTTGAGAACCCATGGCAGAGCAGAGAGGTGAAGCATGGTCCAGAGAGCCCTGTGACAGGCAGGCAGGCAGGCAGGTCTAATCTGTGTGTATGTGTCTGCTTGGGCTGCGCCTTGTAGCCAGGCATTAACTGTTTGCTGATGAAGCGGCCTCCCAGGTCAGTATGCAAGTGGCCCCTCCCCACCACGCTGCCCACCGCCATGTCCCCCCATCTGACACTGGCTGTTGGTGCCCGCCTCCACCTGCCTCCCTGGGGCAGGCAAGGGACGCTGCTCCCTCGTCATGGGCAGGTCTCCCTTGCATAAAATGGCTCCCTTCAAGCTCTCCCCCGCTTCCCCTTCCTCCCCCTCCCCAAAACTTTCTTGCTCTGGGGTTCGCCGCAGAGCTGTCCTCCGTCTCAGTTGTTCCCGGCTGTCAGAGGTTATATATATCCGCTCTGCTCATGCTCATCCTCTGTAACCATTTTCTGCTACAGAATCTTCTGGCTGCTCGTTGAAGCCTTAATCCGTAATGCAGCGATCAATGGGTGTGCGCCTTTACCACTCGGATGCTCATTTTTTAATCCCCACTGCCTCCTTCAATGTCATCCCTTCCCATTTTTCTTTATAGAATTTCAGGTCTACTGTACCTGCTGATTACTTAGCGGAGACCGCTGGACATCTCCCTTAATTAATTCCATCGATTTCTCAAATCCCACAAGGTTTGGGGTCCTTAGATTTCTGAAGCAGCTAAATGGAATGTCTAAATTCCGACATTTTCCCTCTATAAATTGTTTTGCCAGGGAGACGCTGGGAGGCAGCGCTCCAGCTTTATTTATTTGGAGGCGATGTTAGCCCCGGAGCCTTCCCTGTCCTTGCTGCAGGTACCAAGGAGGGCGTTGGGAGGGGGATGCCACTCGCCCTCATTGCCCAGCCATGCCCCCCCATCCCAGGGATGCTCTTGCAGACCCCCGGTCCTCCACTGCCACGCATCCTGGGAGCAGCATCCTCCCGGTAAGGGAGTGGGGTGGGACCAGCCTCAGGAAGGGAATAAAGCTCCTGGAAGGAACCTATTTACCAGTTGGGCCCTCACCACGTGCGGCTGGGGAAGACTCTGTTGCTATGCACAGGGAGCTTAATTTTATTATTACTCTCTGCTATTTAATGTCTGTCTCTCAGGCAGCTGGTGATGTTTTAATGAAGCTGGAATTGCATAGTCTGTAGCACTGGATAATCGTAAGCTGCCGAGTCAGAATCAAATTAATAATTCATGAAATTAAAGTGTATAATTAATTCGAACTGTGCAGATGAGGAGGGACCTGAGTCTTCAGCCTGAAAGGAGCGCACACATGTCTGTAAAACGTGCGTGTGTGTGTCCGTCTGCAATGACAGGAGCATTCGTGCTGGTTCCCTGGCAGGACTGGGCAGATCTGCTGCCTTCTGGCCTCCCCAGCCCCAGGTCCTTGGCCCATGTTGCCTTCCTCGACTGTAAGGCATAGAGGCTTAGTTTTAATCGGTTTTATTTGGGAACTTCCCAATGCACACATACTGTTCTCAGGTTATATCTTCCACACTCACATTTGGTCCAAAAACGGTGATATTTGATGGCTAGGGAAGCCCGCCTGACGGTGTCACTGGGTACGGCCATGTCTCTCTTACCCTGGGGAGGAGAAGTGACGTGTGCCTCCCCCCTTCACAGCTTCATTAGTTTTTTGGTGGTTGTATTTGTTTTCTCATTTGACCTGGTGTGAAACTACTGGAAATGGAGCAACCACTGGGCTGCTCTTTGAAGGACTTCTGCAGCGAAAAGTCCTGAGGGGGTGTATGGGCTTGAAAAGGTGGAGAGGGTCAACTCGGTGGAGTTAATAGTCACCCTAGCATTATGGGAGGGATGTTTCCCTTGGTCATTTCCCAGTAATTTATAGTCCAAAGAGCAGGGACGTGTGTTCCCAACCACATAAGTAAAAGCCAAAGGGACTCATGTTGCTACTTAGGCAGCTCAGAGCCACCATGAAGGACATAGGCTTGAAAGTTTGAGATGTACCAGTTGCAAGCAGGTAGGGCAACTGGGCTGAGCAACACTGGAGGTTTAGGGAGCTTTTAGCTTTGGGTCTGGTTGCACCCAATGGCAACATTGCTGATCCATCTTGTAGGAGGCACTGACCCAATCCTCATATTCCTGCAAATCTTTGCCAGCACTGAGAGAAGCAATGGGCAGATGAGCAGAGGAGGTTGCACTGCTTCGTCCATGCTGTCTCCTGGGGAGAGGGGTCTCATCATATCCTGATCCAGGGTGGGACAGCTGGGAGTTGCCTTGAGAGCCGTTTCTCTTGAGCCTCTCAGTGCATGGGGAAGGGGCTTCCTTGTGTGTCCAGAGATGAAGTTTCATAGCCGAGTGAGATTGCAGGAAATTTGGATACAAAGACACACACAAGCTGAAATGAAATATCTGCTTAGGTCCGAAATGACTGTCTTCCCAAGAGTATTGAGTTGCCCATGCACTGAAAACTCAGTTATTCACCCAAGTTGAGATGTTGAACATTTTGCAGCTTTGAAGGCCACATCTTTAGCATCTGTGGTCTGTACAGATAGCTGTTGGCCAATACCTGTGGAGGAGAAGCAAGCCCAACCAGGCTCTCCTGCCTCCACCATTAAACCATCTGAGGTCATTGCTGCTTCTGTAGCAGAGTGATGTCCTGTACTTTTTTTGCCTGGCTGGAGCAGACTTTGCCTGTTTGGTTACAGCTTCCCAATTTATGTTGTTTTTGTGCAAGGCAAAATGTTGGCATTGTGGATTTGAGAGGTGCATTTCTTGAAGACATTTGTGAAGGAATCTTTTATTCATATGAATTTAATTTTTTTTTTAGCCAAAAATCTGGCTGCAGCAAGATAATGTGATTTGCTGTAAATGCCATAGCTGTGAAGGATCTCATGTACAAAGCTGATGGAATATCTATTTAGAAAACCATTGATTGAAAGCAAAATTGCACTGAAAGGACAGTGTGAGTTCGTTTTGGGGGTGTGAATCAGGAACCCTCCCCATCCTTTTAAGTTGACTGCAAAATCATTTCCCTCTGGGTGGGCACACGTTCTTGCACAAGGCACAGCCGTCTCGAGGTAGCATCCATGTTCAGACAACTGCCTAATTAGGGAAGGTGAGATTTGGTGGAGCATCACATCAATCTGCTTAATTTTTCCTGCTCTGTTTGGTGGCTGGTGACCCTGGGAACTGAGGGACACCACGTTTCTCCTTGGGAGGGGAGGAAAGCTATGAATTCCCCTTTCTCCAACCAAGACACAGCCCGGAAAGTGCGTTTCTAGGCTGGATGGGCGTTGGACATCGGCTGCCTGGTGGCTGTTTCAGCGCTCGGCTGGGTTTCAGCAGTATGGGGGGGGGAATCCTGCCTGATGCGGAGTCAAAGCGGAGGTGGGGAAACCACATTTTTTCTGTGAGGCTCTTGTGTGCACAGGAAATTCAAAAAGTTGCTTTTATTTTGCAATCAGGGGCAAACGTAGCTCTTTTCTGTGTTTCATAAAATGAGGTTCTTCTGATCGTTTCCAGGGCCTGTTGCAGCTGTTGGCTTTGGCAATCCTGAGCAGTTTTAGTTCCAGTGGAGAGATGATGTTTCGGTATCGAAGGGTTTTTTAACACTCCCTGCCTAGGCTTCGGGAGCCTAGGTACACCATCCATCCACCCTGCACTGTATGATGAAAAGGCAAGATACACAGGTCTGTCATGCTTATTAATTGCGTGCAATTAAGCCCTGAAGCTTTTGTGATACTTATTGAAATCAGGCAATTGCTTTTTGACCATCATGGTTGAAATCCCCTTGGCATCTCCCTGCCTTGATGGAAATCCTTGTCCCAGGGTTTGGGATGCTGGTGAGTGGCACAGTTTGAGGACAAGAAGAGTGTAAGATATTTTTGTGAATTGTTCCCAGTATTTTTCTCATAGCTCAGAGCCAACCATGCATCCTGGCTGCATGGGATGAAGGCATGAAACAGGACGGTGCAGTTTGCTCCCTGAGCTCGCTCTTTCAGTGTTCAAACATGACAAGCCTCTCGTACCCTGTTTCACCTCTCCGTCTTGTGGTTTCTCCATTGTAGGAAGAAAGGGAAGGGAAGGTTCCCCCTCCCTGTGAGCGTGGCTAAACATCAGCAAAGGTCTCTGAGGTTGCACAGCACTGGGTAAATGCTGAGTGGTATTAATAATAACCTGCCCTTTTTTGCTAATGCTCCCCTTTGGAGTCCAGATCTTTTATTATTATTATTATTATTATTGTAACTGTTACAATGCGGACATGGGGAAGCTGAGGAGCGACGCTGGCTGCCTCCATTGCTCTGCCTTCATCCTGTTCAGTCATCCCCTGCCTGGTGCCTGCCTGCGGGGTGGGTGGTTTATATACCACCCACTCTCCAGAGGGTGCAAGGGAGCCCAGTGACTCCATGGCCCAGTGCTGGCTCATCCACACTGCCCTGGAGTAGCCTGGGCTGGTTGGAGAGGACGGCAGGGAGACCCTTGGCTCTTGAGTTGGAGCTGCTCCTTCCTCCTCACAGATCCACGTAGCTCTACTGGGGGCAGATGGGGAAGTGGAAGAGGCCAGGGGGGGCGGAGGTGGGGGGTGGGAGCCCGGCTGAAAGGGTTACTGCCAAATGCAAACAAAAACACGATGCAAATGAGCTGCTTGCAACAGGTAGCCTTAATCAGATGCTGTCAGATGAATTCAGCATCTCTCCGATTGTCGCCTGCACTAGCCTCCCATTCGGAAGCCCTCATCTGCTCCAGATGTGGTTTAATTTACTGCGACTTGGCTAATTACTGTAATTAAGGATTAATTACTGTTAATTACTTTCACATAAACTCAACGCCAGTCAAAGAGCGGAGCCTTATGAAGCCTGCCACAGCAGCGAACACAAGCACGGCAGCTTGGGTGGGCCCACTGGGTCCTCGGGGCGATCGTGAGCTGGTACCCACTGCCTGGCCGGCCCCTGGTCCCAGCCCTTGCCCTGCAGGGTCACCCCTTTCCCAGCCCTCCTGGGGCCAGCGGGCACGCGTGGCAGGGCTCCAGATGGCATCCAGCAAGCCAGCCACCGTTATTATCGTTAATAATTAGATAGAGCGGGGATTTGCTGTGCAAACTCTGGTTAGGAAGGGGAGGCCAGCAGCGTCTCTGGCAGGCTCTGGAAAGATGCAATGGATTAACCACCTTTCCAATCCCCAGCCCTTTCCAGTGCTCCCACCTGCCACATCCTCCACTGCCCCGTCCCTAGCTGGGGACCTTTCTGGAGACCCTTAATATGCAAGAGACACAAAATTGTTATGCTTTCCCTGATGTCATGCACGCAAAAAGGTGCTTTAGCAAACAAGGGATAAAATCAACCCTATATCTAAGGGAACGGGAGCCAGGAAAACCTGCAGTGGGTGTGGGAAGGAGCACCAAAATGATTCATGGACAGTATGGTGAGCAGTATTGCCATGGGAAGCAGGGGCCTGCCGGTGGCAGAGGGCCTGCCCTGCTTCCTTGGCTCCCTTAGACTTGTTAGGCTCGGTATCTGCCCTGCTTCCTTGGCTCCCTTAGACTTGTTAGGCTCGGTATCTGTCAGGCTTATTAGTTTTAAAAGTCCTGGGGCTTTTTCCACCACAGCAGAGGGAGGAAGACCCTGGCATGGGGGGGGGGGGGGGGGA
>VFFE01008609.1:920574-959967 GCA_008921705.1 Burhinus oedicnemus | reverse complement strand
GAATGAGGTGCAGCAGTGGCGGCAAAGCCGAGAGCGTGCTGTGCCCCATCCTCACCCGTTGCCCGCGGCCCTGGCTCTGTCTCGTGGCTGCGTGCGTAATATGAAGGCAGGATGGGGAGAGAAAAATCGGCATGATTAGATGGGTATTGTTCTATTAGATCTCTGCCTGCTTGCTGTTGTGTCTCAGCATTTGAAGATGAAACATATTCATTTAGCTCCCAGGATGAATGGTTTTAATAAGGGGAGCAAGATGAGGTGGGGTAGTCCTGATGACTTCAGAGACCCATCAACTCTCCCCCTAAGGCCATTTCGGTGATGACATGGGCCGCACGACCATTAACGCCGCAATCAGGACAAGTTTTCCGTGTCCCTGCGAATCCTTCAGCTAGGAAGAGCGTGTTTTGGAGCCCAGGAGGAGATGTGTATCAGCAGTAATCGGATTGAGCCTGCAGGGAGGGCAGTCAGGGGGTGAAGCAGGGGCTCCCGGGATGCAATTCCCAGGGGGAGGCAAGGGGTAGCAGAGATGCAGGCTGGCTGTCTGGGGAGGCTTTGAGGGAGGGCAAGTTGCCAGCTGGTGTCTGCTGGATTGCCACCTTCCCTGCATCCCGGCACCCAGCTGATACCATGCTGCATAGCGGCTGAGACTTTGCAGTGCTCATTAGTTATTTCAGCGCGATCCAGCACCTCTCTCTGCCGTCCCACCTAGCCCTAACAGCTTGGCTGCCATCCGCCTCCAGGCTGGCCGTGGCCTGCTCTAAGCCCCCAATCATGATAATTCCCATTATTAGCATCTCTGGGGACAGGGGAAGGGACACCACAACGCTGCTGATGTCTGCATGACCCGGCCTTGCTGGTTTGGAGCTGGGGGTGCGTGGGGGGGAGCGTGCTCCAGCGAGCGAGACAGGGAAGCCAGCCGGCACTCCGGCTGTCAGCTCCGCTCAGCCTGGCTGTCAGGTGCGGGGATGCGGAGGGCCTCATTGCTTTAATTGACACCTTCCCTTTGCATCCCACGCTCGGCCGTCCCAGCTTCATCCTTCCTTTCATCTTCCTTCTCCTCTCTGTGAGGAAGCAGTGTGCGGTCCAGCCCTCCTCCTTGCCTTGTGCCCCTGGAGCAAAGGCTGGGGGACAAGCAGGGAGACCAAGAGCTGGACCACACTGGATCCAGGAGCACAGTTGGCATCCCCCGTGTGACAGTTTTGTGTGCATGGATCTTCCTGAACACCAGAGCATCCCATGTGGATTTCCTTGTCCCTGTCCTTTTCCAAGGCTCTGCAGAAATGTCTCGTGGCAGCACTCGTGGTAATTGCTGCCCATGGAAGGACCAGAGCCTGAAGACCCATAGTATTTCTGGTCATGCCTTGCTGGTTTGGAGACATCTCTGTGTGCTCATCAGCAAGAAGCAAGGGTTGGTTGCTCTAGGTGCCCCCCCCACCTTCCCCTGCCTTTCCTTGCCCGGGGGTCTCATGAACTGAGTTGCCCCCAATGTTCAACCCAGGCGGTCAGCACAGGCGACGGGGAGAGGTCTCCCGTGGACCGCACTGTCTTTGCTCTCTATTTATTTTAAAGTTCAAAGCCCTTTGATGTCTGCCTTTGCAGCTCGTATTCTGCCAGAAGGCTCAGAGCAGCCTGCGTAATTAGCCCAGAAAAATGCTGCTTTCATGTGGGTCGGGGGACCCAAGTGGAGAAGAGATTTCCAAGGGCTTTGTTCTGTTGCAGAGAAATGTTGTTTGGGGTTTGGTGGGTTTCAACAGAGCTCTTCTCGCCCTTCCCTTTTTCTCCTTCTGTAGGGTGGAGCTCAGGGTTTTGGCAGGAAAAGCACACGTGGCAAGCTGCTGCTCTACGGGACACAGGCCATTCAGTGCTGGGCTGGGGTTTTGGGTACGTGCAGAAGCCTCTTGCGCTTGAGCAAGGGATCAGCCAAGCCATGTTCCAGCTGGCCCAGGGGAAGAGTCAAACAACGCAGATACTGCGGGATCGCTTCCCACAGCTTCAATTTTTTCCTTATTCCCCCTAAAAAGCATCCAAGGCAGCGTGCTGCTCTCCCAAGCCCTGTTAGTCTCTGCCTGCAGGTGTTGCTCTCTGCGCAAGTGCACGCTGAGGGACGTAAAGCAGACCAGTGTAATCCCTTGCCGGCAGTGAGTCTGTGCTCTTGGTTGGCTCTCGAGCCACTGATTGCCATGGCTGGGTTATGGTCAAGGACAGCAGGTCTGTGTTTGCTGTCCTGCTGGGGTGATCAGAAATGCTGCTGTTGCGCTTTGACTCTGGGCGTCCTTTCTTGCACCAGGGGTTTGCAAAAGTGTGATGCCTTTTGGGTTGCCTTGGCACGACAGGTTGGAGTTTCAGCCCTGTCTTTTAACTGCCTTTCCCTCTGCCTGTAAATCAGCAGTGGCAGGTTGGCAGACTGGCAGGCTTGGGGGTACAAGGCATCAGGGTGGGTACAAGGTGCCAAGGTCTGTGTCCCTTCCTGCATGGCCGTCACCCGTGTCCTTGCCTGCATGGTGGTTGCCCACTGCTCCATTTGTCTCACTGGCACCTGACTGCAGCACACTGCCTCTTTCCTCTGCTCAGGGCACTTCCCATGATACCGAGGCTTTCCAGTGAAGCGGTTTTCATTCTCAGTTGTTACTGGGCACAGCCTGGGTGTCTTTTCTCCCCCTGCCTTTACTCCCTGACCTCCGGGCACATGGGATGTTTGCAAACAGGACGTATGCTTTCCTCTAGCTTTTTGGTGCGAGTAAGGCACTGCTGACATCACTGCATCACTGCATCCATGAAGCATTTTAGCTTCATGCATCATCCTGGATGGTCCTGCATCAGCACGAGTAGCATCTTCCTGCAGCTGCTGCTGCCCTGGAGGTGCTTTTGCCCCTTTCCTGCCTTTTTTGGGGAGGCAGATGTGTTGCTTTTCACATCTTTTCTGGGACCCATCCAGGTCCTCCTAGTTGCAGTGGCATCAGCACAGAGGGGCAGAGATGCTCTGTCAGGAAAGGTGGAGATGTCCTCCTGCCCTAGGAGGTGGATGTGTTGGCAAGCTGGTTTTCAGGATCCTGGGGACTTGACTTGGGAACTGTCGGTGTCAAGGTAATGAAGGAGGTGTTCTGATCTCCCCTGTGTGGCAGGATCTCCCCACCCTGAAAGTAGCAAGAGGCACGGAGCACTTTGGAATTTGAGCAGTGAATGGGTTTTATTTTTTCCCCCACTTTTTCTCCCCTGGGACTTAAAAAAACCCTGACAACAAACAACCCCAACCCAGCCAAAAAACCCTAAGCCAACAGATAATTACATTTCTCTCCAAACCAGAGCTGATGTGCAGAGCTAGCTGCTGTGGACATGGGCACAGGTCTTACCTTCTCGCTGTTATTTCTCATGTATCTCTTGTTTAAAGAGCTTGTGACATCTTCCTGCCTAGAAGGGAGCTGTGGGGCATCCCCAGGGAGCCCCCTCCTCTTCCCAGGTCTGATTCCTTCAGCTTTCGCTTGGGGGGTGAACGGATGTGACGGAGCACCCCGTGCGCAGGGCATGGGTCCCCAGTGCCTGCACGTGCCGTGTGAGTGTACATTCAGGGTGTGGGTTATATATGGGAGTATGGTATTTAGATCACATTAATGAGCGTACAGGAGAGCGGGGAAAATGGATCATTTATGGTTACGATCTGGCTACTGTCAAAATACGGTGTTATTTTGACGGTTGCTTTGTCTTTGCTCTCTGAGCAATATGAAGGTAGTTTCTTAGCAACAAAACTCTGTTCGCAAACAACACCAGTGAAAAACAACCCCCCAGAAGAAGAGGAGGCAGCCTCCAGAGCACCGCTCCTGCACGTCCCCTGGCCACATCGTATCTTTAAATTAGATGGAGAACATCTTACCAGATGGCAGGTACTCACCCACGTTCACGGTGCCATGCCAGCGCTGTCCCGGGGATCCCCTGGGGTGGATTACTTGGGATAGGATCACTGTCCCTTTTGCAGATGGGTAAACTGAGGCAGCCTGGGGGTGAGAAGAGTGTCATGGGATGGCCTTTAAGTGACATGGGAGGGTTTGAGCTTCTGCTGGGTGATGCTTGCCACGTGGTGGCTGGCAGGTGCTGTCTCAGACCTCTCTTGGCCAAGGTCTTCTCTAGAGTCTCGTCCCTGCGTCTCAGATGGATCCCAGAAGGAGAGCGGGAGGGAGCTGCCTGCAAATGATTTTGGCAAAGGTTTTCCTGTGCAATTTGGAGCGTCTCTCCTTTGAAGGCGGCACTGGGCCTGGTGTCTGCGCTGACGTTGGAGTCCATGAGAGCAAGCGGTTCCTCTAGCCAAGTATCTGCCAGGCTGTGTCGGGAGAACTTTTATCATTTCTGTCACAGACATCACAACTCGCTTGTCTTACCATACATCTTCCTAAATGTGACAGAATATTCAGCTGTTATTAATTGAATACTCTCTAATTTAACTGCTTAGCAGGAGGGAGAGCGACTGATTTGTCTCAGTGCAGAGAGCTGTCGTTGGGTGTGCAGGAGGTTTTGGGGTGCAAAATGGGGCTTTTGGACCTACTAGTATGCCCCCCCACCCCCTGCACGTGCCTGGTCCTGCCAGGGAAGCACTGCAGTGTGTGCCGTGGTTCCTTGTCCCAGGGCGTGTGGCTGAGCCCAGGCTGGAGATGCTGAGGACATCACTGCCTCTCCACTCCCATCCAGGTGCTACAGCATGGGGATGGAGGGGAAGGGACTCCCAGCGTGCCCGGGAGGGAAGGGTGATTTGTATCAGGTTGTCCCCACCTCCATCCAGGTACCTGGAGGTGATAAATGCAGTGGGTAAATCCCTTCTTCTTTGCTGAGCAGCTGGAAGCAAAGCTCAGCCCCTTCGGTGGGCTCCTTGTCTGAATCTCAATGCCTGTTGTGGCCTCACCGTCCCCTTTGTCCCCAGAAGATCCCAGTTACAGCTCCTTGTCTTCCTCCTCCACATCATCTCCAGAGATGTCCCACATGTAGACTGGTTGTTATTGCAGGGTTGAGCTGAGAAGCTCAACTCCTTTTGAGGACATGGGTGGTCAGCTCTCCTCGCTCTCACCTGTGTGGCGGGGGGGGTGTGGAACGGACTGTCCTCTCCAGCCATCCCCAACCCCATGCCCACTTGCACACATGTGTGCTCGCATGTCTGTGCCGCTCTCCCAGAAAGTTCAAACCTGGAGTCAAGTTTATTGTTTCTATCTCGTTTATTTTAAGTATAGTTTTACACTTTATTATATGCTGTGACATCTTAAATGGAGCCTGTCACTCCATCTTGACTACTGCTAGGGGCTACAGCCACTTACTATGTCAGGCTTTTCGGCAGCCCTGATTAACGATATCAAAACGAATGGTTCCCAGCGCAGGCACAAGCACGAAAATCAAGGGGTGATTTGCATATTCAAATTGTGCACAGCATCGAAAGGCTATGGCTCATGCAAGTGTTGCACTGACATACACCATGGATGCACATATGTGCTGCTGTGCGCATCCCTGTATACGAGACCCGTACATGTTGGGAAGATTTGTGCACACCTACATCTATTTATTTAGTATCTTCAGCCAAAAGGAAAAAGCTTTGCCCTTTTTTCTGTGAGTTTTTTCATTTCCCTGGACAATATATCAATTAGGATAGCTAAATGGAATAATATTTTTTTTCTCGTGAGCCTGTTGGGATATGTTGCAGAATTACCCATGCAAATGCTTTTTTGTCCTGAAAGTAACATTTTGTTAGGTTAATTCATGCACTGGAAAAACAAACTTTCTGTTCTTCCAGTCCAATCTCCACTTACAAGTCAGGTTTTTGTAACCCTGTCATTAAAATGCGAGGTAGCCTACAGTAATTTGAATATTTCATTCTGCCGGCTGCTAATGCACTCTGCATTACAGATGGTACTTGCTCCATCCTTCTGGACTGGGTTCAATTATAAATGAAAGTAGGGAGCTGAGATTTGTCTTTTTGTCTCTGCTTAGTTGGAATAACACAATAAAGCTTGATAGGTAGGAATTCCTCAAGCTGCCTCCTCTTTGCCTGCGACGTCTCCCGTGTAGCTTTTTCCTCTCAATAGCGGATCCCACTTGCCTTTCAAGTCGAGCCTGGAGTATTTGGGTTGGCAATGGTGGGGTTTTTCACAAGTCATTTTTGGCTCAGATGTGTTGTATCCCCTTTTTGGAAGTGCTCAGTTCAGTCCTCCTCTTTCTCTGTGGGGTTTTTTTTTGCCAGCCTCTGCATCCCCTTTCACATCCTAGGCTGGGGAAGAAGGGTGCTGCATGGCTTTTGTGATGGTAGGGACACTGCTGGGATGGTGGGGACATCTTCCCCTCCCGGTGTGTCCCTTTCTAAACCAGGATGGGGACAACAACGAGGTTCCCAAATGTAAAGAAGCGATGGGGATGCAGAGCAGCCCTCCCCCATCCCAGGGTTGCTGCCATGGGCTCTTCCCAAAGGCCCTGGGAATAACAGGGCCCCTGGAGATCCAAAGAAAACATTTACCTCTGCTTCATGATTAACAAAAAGGGGGGTCGCAAACCTATAGCCCAGCTGCACAGGGGCTCTATATTACATACAGATGCCTTTTGCGAGCTCCTTCCCCGTCCCCGGCCGGTAAAAGCAATATTGCTGAGGGAGTCGGAGGAGGTGAGGGCAGGGCTTTCAATTTGGTTTTACATTTACAAGGACCAGATGGCCTCGATGGAGATGATCTTTGATCTGGGACGCAGCCGGAGTTGGGCAAAGATTTTTTTTTTTTTTTTCTCCCTTTTTAATCTCCTCTCTGTTTATGGCAGGGGCCTCTCTCGCAGGAGCAGGGGGGGGAGCTATGCGTCCGTCTGTCTGGCCAGCACGCCATGGGGCTGGGTGTCAGCTCCCCTCTTCCCGACGGCGCTGCCAAACCATTAGGGCGGGGGGGCTTGGTGGTAAAAGCCCCGAGCAGGGTTCTCCAGGGTAGAAGGCAGAGCTGGATCCCGTTACACCACCACCCTGCAGCACAGAAATCTGTGTCAACAACTGCTTGCATGGAATATAATTAAACGCACGCAGGCGCCTCGAAACAAAAATGCCACTAATTGATAATTTTTAATTATTTTTCCCCGTTTTCTCTGGTGTCTTGCACCCTTCCAGCAGCTTGGAGGTGTAGGGGCTCTCTCCTCCCCTCTTGCCTTGCCAGTTTTGGGTTTCTTTCTTCCCCCCACATGTTTTGAATGGAGTGGGAGCGAAGGCAGCCGATCCTATTTCACAAGCGCTTGGACTCTTGCAGCACTCTCCCTCCTGTCCAAACAGATCGTTTACAGAAGGGGCCTCTATTTAAAGAAGGAACTGAACGTTCAGAGCTGTTTTCTGGCCTTAAAATGCTGTGGACTGGCTGTTGCCTTTCAAAGAGTCGGGCTTTGTCTGGTGCGCTCAAGGATGGGGTTTGGTGCTGGGCTCAGCAGGTCAGCACGGTGGCATGAGGGTCTGAGCATCGTGCAAAAAGTGTGCTCATTTGTTTGCTCAAGATCATTGAATCCCACCAAAGCTGGGTTCAAGATAGCATGTCCTAGCCATGGGAGCTTGATGGACCATCTAGGCTTGGGCAAACTTAACCTCTCTGTGGTGCTGTGGGTGGGACAAGCTTGGAAACCAAGCAAATGGAAGAGGAACGGTCAGACTTTGGTACAACATAGAGAGAAAGACCTTGCACATGGGTGTGAGGGAAGTCTGCAAGGAGTTAGAGGAACATTTATTCCTGGAGAGCTGTGGTACTTCATAAACCCATGGGGCTCATGTGCATACGGGTTCAAGGGAGGCTGACTCTCGTCCTGTCATCTAGGTGACATCTGTCCCAGTACAGGCCAGCACCAAAACTAGGTGCCTGGGGTTGTCCAGTGGCTGGTGTGTTGCATCTAAATGGTGGGTACACTACAGGAGTTGAGGTGGGATTTCCGATACCTTTGGTTATGGTTGCTTCTTGTGCTTTGGATTTGACCTGTCATCATATGCATATAACTTATTTTCAGTTCAAATTTTTCATGGAGAAGGCTTTGAATCACCTTGTACCATGGCTCAGGGAGAGGTGGACATGAGGAGGGATGGTTTCTGGTGCATCTGGAATGGAAGACCCCTGTCTCTCTGGGAAGAGCAGTGTCTATCCGCTGTAAGGCAAAGACCCTGGGCCGTGGCTGACCCTCAGAGAAGACCATCACCGATGGTAGGCGCTTCTGATCCGCTTGTACTTGGCAGTGGCTGACGTCTTCCCTTTGCCAGGGCAGTAGGTTTCCTACTGCAAAACCCATCCCTGGGCTTTCACCCTGAGTGGAGAGTCCTTGCTTAATAGTTGCCTCTTCCTTCTCTTTTCCTTCCCTCTTGTCTGCATGGAGCAAAAAAAAGGATATACTGTTCCTGCAACCACCTTCTCCAAGCACTGAGGGATGAGGCTGCCTTCAAATAAGCAGGAGGAGTGACAAGGGCCACGCTCAGCTCTTGGGTTGCATCAGAAGGTCACTGCTGGAAACGGGAACATGGTTCTGGGCAGAGAGCGTGCCAGTAAACAGGAAGCGGGGGGGAGTCCCTTGGCAGTGGAGGGAGAGGACATGGCCCTGGGGTGCTCTGCAGTGGGAGGCTGTTAACATGTCTGTCCCCAGCTTTTGGTAAAGATGTCTGTTGTGGTTCTGCGCAGCTTGCTTTGTGAGAAAGGGAGGCAAAAAACAGTGTGTTTCCTGCGATGGCTTGGCTCTGAGACCTGCAAAATCTGTTCTGTATTGCACAAAATCCCAAATCTAACCCATGGCAAGGCCATCAAATTGGCAACAGAGCGGCAGTGCTCTCGGCCATGTGATGGGCAGTGGGCACCTTCAAATTATGTAGCAAACCAGACTTGAGTGGGACATTGCCATCTAATGAGCCCCAAGCCAGCTCTCCTTGGATGGAGTCTCACGGGTCATCTTTTTTGAAGGATGGCAGGAGAAGGGAATCAGAAATGCAGCTTTTCAGCTTGAGCTTTCGCGAGTCTTTTCACTTACGACTTTCTTGCCCTGGCCACGTTGTGGATCTAGCAGCCGTTAGCAGGCACTGTGTGTCCAGGGGAGATGACCTTTCCAAGAGGGGAGCAGGCTGGGAAGGCAGTTTCGTTCTGGGGGAAAACCTCTCTTTGTTTGTTCTCGAGTTTCAGGGCTTGGCCTGGGGCCGTCGAAATTGGACCGTTGTCTTCAGAGGGGCTCTGGAGGCCCCGGCTTCTCATTAGCAGATTCAGCTCATTCAAAGGACCCATTTCTTTTCAGCAAGGAGAATTCATATGCAAAGCACCGCAGTGGAGCAGGAGGCAGATCCCAGCCCAACTGGCATTCAGAGGGAGGGGTTTTATGGCTGGACCTGTTCTGGGAGCAATCCCATCTTTTGTTTGCTGATTTGTTCCTGCAGGGCTTAGGGACCCCCGCATCCACTCCAGTGTCTTCAGGTGTGATGAACGCCAGGTCCAAGCCACCTCCTGGAGTGGAGACAATGGCTTGGCTTGCTCTGTCTCTCAGTGACAATTTACTGTCTTGGTGCTGCAGAGAGGACTCTGATCCATCACCCAAACTCCAGCAGGAGAAGGTGAGGTCCCGGCACAGCAGGTGCTGCCGGAGCCTTCTGTTTAAGTACCTATTCTTCTCATCGCAATAGCAAAATCTGATTATTCTTTTGCCCTATATTGCAATCTAGCGTTGGAAAAAATCCGAGACACCAAGAGGTCTGGGGAAAGGGCATATGTGCAGGTTTGTGTTATCCTCCTCCTCTCGCTGCCTGTAATGCCAATTTACCATCCCAGCCACAGGCTTTTCTCTGTGGCAGATGCTGCTCCCCTGAGCCACACCAGCCTGTGGTCAATTAGCTGGCTTACCTCTTCTGCTCAAATCTGGCCCAGCACCAGAGCAGCGCTGAATTTTGCCCTGCTTTCCTTTATCTCCTGTGGCTGCTACTCCGAGCAGCTGGAGGTCGGTCCAGGTCCCCATCCACCCACCCACAGCAGGGGCTGGGGTGAAATGGAGGAGGGTGGGATGCAGGAGGGTGGGATGGAGGAGGCTGAGTGGCCGCAGACAATCTCTCCCTTACCGTGCATTCCCTGCCGCAGGAGAATTTGAGACATTCTGGGTTTGCCTATGCAGATAAGGGATTGATTACGCTTCACAGCTGTAACTGGAGCCTGCTAATCCTGCCCTGCTTAGAAAGGGGAGAACTGCTTCCTGAGATAAACCAAGCATGGGATTGCTCCAACCCACTTCAGCGTCACTCCTCTACGTCAGCCTGCTTCGTGGCCAGACTGTGAGCCTGGCCTGGGGATGAGGGGGATGCTGAGCAGAAAAGGAAGGGGACCTGTGTGCAGCCAGTGTGTGTGGCCAAAATTTATCCGTGCTTTTCCAAGGGAAGAGTGCCAATAAGACAAGGTTGACCCCTCCACACCCAGAGTTTGGCTCTGGGGTGATGGGTTGTTTGCAGAGTGTTATTGTGGGAAGTGGATTTGCTTAATTAGGTGGAGTTGGGAGGGTTTGCTGCTCCGTGGGACGTGGCAAAGGTGGGCTTGAAGCTGCTCTAACTGTGAGGGGAGGAGGTGGTTTGTCCACCAGTGGGGCGGTTGGCTTTGGTTGGGTTTTTTTAATGTTTGCAGGCACTTCCAGCCTGCTTTCTGCCGTTAAATTGCCCACCTCTGTTCAGTGATCTGCTTGTGGTGCAAGAGGTTCAGTCAGCTCTGGCTTGTGAGTGCTACCTGTTCCCAAATTTCAGATATGAAAATTACAGCTGGGAGTTTTGCTGCTGAAGCCAATGGGAGTTGACCATCAACCTGCAGTGAAGTATCCATGAGTAGTCGCGACTTGTAGTGAAGAGAAAAAAAGAAAATATTTAAATTTGATCTGCAGTGCTTCGTTCGACCACAGCATAGCAATAACCAGACACATGAGGACGGGGTCAGAAGTTCCCATACCTGGCTCGGCTACTAGCCATGAGCTAAACTGGTCAGCAGGGAAGGACTGGAAAGACGAGTTCATCTGTGTTCATTCAGCTTCCCAGGGAGTCACATTTCTCAGGGAATCTGGTTTTCAGTATTCACCACAACATCGTGCCTTATTTTTGTGGAAAAGGCTATTTTAGATCATTTTCTAGTTGGGGGGGAACTTTTTTCCCCCCGATGTGTTAGTGGTAATTTGCCAGACCTTTTGATCATTTTACTGCCAGACCCTCGCTCGCTATGGCAGCCGGTTTGGCATTTGGGATGGGGTTAGGAGAAAACTGGTGCAGACTCTTTGCCAGCACTATGAAATACATGTCTCTCTTCTGCAGCTTCCATGGCACATACAAGCTGCATCTCCTGAAGTGATGGAGAACTGCTGCTGGGAGCTGAGAAAGTTTTTGGCATGTGATAAATTCCCCTCTTCCGTTCCCCACACCCCAAAATTACAGTTTGAGGGTGATTCAGACTTTTCTTTTTAATTTGGGTTGGATTCAGCAAACAATTTGGACTCTTCTGTCCCAGAAAGCTGGGAAGTTAGTGTTTTTTAGTTTGGTTGTTTTTAAATTGACCCAAATTTTGATTTAAAAAAAGAGAGAGGAGGAAACGATAACATGAAACGGGAGGAGAAGATTTCATTTTTGATTGATCTGGATTTGGGTTGCGATGCAAGTTCCCAAAACTGGTGGTGGGTAGGAGGGTGCTGGGGGAAGTGCCACTGCCCTAAGCATCTGATGCTTCTGCTGCCGGTCATGGCTTTGGTTGGGTCTCCAGTAGGGCTTGTTTTCCATGACTGGAGTTGACCTCTGGGGCTAGATGGACCATTACACTGAACTGATGTGATTTGCTCCTGTCTCTGTGGGAGTACATATCTTTTCACAATTTTGTGTGCTTTATGGGCTGAAGGAACACTTCTCCACCTTTCAAAGCATCTCTCAGAAAATTTTTTAAGTGCTTTGTTTCCAAATAGACCTGATGACACTCCGGTGTTGGGAGAGGAGGTGCATTTGCAGGGGTCCAGGGTGGCTTTGCAGTGCTTGTGGGTACAAGCTTCTTTCTTTATCTGTTGCTGGGATTTTTGGTTTGTTTTATGGCTTTAGACTGTCAAAATTCCTGACAGAAACAGCCCATCGGTTTCACAGTGTTCCTCCTTTTTCTGGGAAATAAATAAATAAGTAGATGCACAAAAAGCCATTTTGCCAGCTGAAATTTTCCATGCCTCATCTCACGGCAGCCTGTTTTGGAAAATCTGAGCAAAATCTGTTCATCCAGTTGTAAGTTTTGGAAAGGTTGGAGTGAGGAGGGGAACTTTTATGTCAATTGCAAGAGAAAAAAACCCAAACTCCTGTTATTCCCGCTTCCTGGAAGTGTGTGTGTCGGTGTATTTGGAAATTCCAGCTTCCATTTATCTTGGAATATGTATTTGTGTTTTGATGTTGATTTTCTCAGTGGCTTTATGTAAACATGGTGAATATATCCAACCAAGGTTTAAAACTCCCTGTGATTGAAGTGCTCCACGTTGGTTACTGAGATTGTTGATACCTATTTAACGTGGACCCCATAGGCTTTGCTGAGAAGACCCTCTTGCTGTCTGTCACATGAACCATTGAATGGGTGGTGTGAAGACCCAGCCAGAGGTGCTTTAGCATCCTCCAGCTCTGAGAGTGTATGTATTCCTTCTGAACATAGGGTCTTGAAGTGACTTTGTGTTTAAAGAGCAGATCCAAAACACTGGATTTTCCTTTGTGTCTGGGGTTTGCCATTGCAGAAGAAAGTAGGCTGCAAATATACTTGCATAGGAAAAACCCCAGGAGTTTAGGTAGGTGCATGAGATCTGGGAGCTTTTCTGCACAAAGAAAGCTTGGGAAGAGCAACTGAAGCCCATGCCATCATGGATCAGGCTGAGGAAGCAAACCCCAACTCTCCTGAGTTGGTTGTGACTACATGTATGAGTACGAGGAGGATGCAGCCAGCCAGCCACAAGCCACTTAATGCATAACTGTCCTCAAATATGAGGCAGATGGGAATATTTTTGTACCAGGTTCAGTGTTGTTGATCTTCAGCATTCACAAATATAGACTCAGGCTCCAGGGAATATTGAGATTGGCTTAAAATAATTTGATTAGTTACCGGTTTTGTTAGCAGGGGCATTTGCTGACATCGCATCTGTCCCTCTGTTTGCTGGCTCTTGTTTTAGACCCGGAGGTGTAAAAATATGTCTTAAAGAAAATCGGTGAGCTCGTGTGACTCCTGAAGCTCGGTCCATGAGCCCAAGCAAATATTGCAAATGGTGGTTAAATTGCAAAAGGTAGGAAGAGGGCTGATGTTTGATGTGTGTTTCAAAGCCTGGCTGTGCGCTGCATGGGTCTGTGCAGAAGTTTGGGGGTTCCCGGGGAGGAGCTGCTGTGCCTTCGTTGCCCGTACCACCCCACAGGGGCACCCACTGGTCCAGGAAAGGATTTGGGCAAGACCTTGTTCATCCAATGCGCAGGTAAGGTGTCCATGCTTTGGTGGCAGATGAGTGCCTTGGTGGGAAAGGAGGCATTTTGCCCTGCATGTGG
Organism: Burhinus oedicnemus; assembly: GCA_008921705.1. Lineage (NCBI taxonomy): Eukaryota > Metazoa > Chordata > Aves > Charadriiformes > Burhinidae > Burhinus > Burhinus oedicnemus. The sequence continues at coordinate 946,463 of VFFE01008609.1, read as the reverse complement.
CAGTGTGAGAACAGCGAGAGCAGCCAGCAGTGCTCCACCAGCAGCATTGCCACTCTGGGTATCTCTGATTTCCCCACAGGAAAGTCACACCAAAGGCCAGCTCACAGCCTTGCAGAGGAATCATCTGCCTCTCTTAAAAACTCTGTTGTTGCATGGGTTGTTCACCCCCCCCAGTACATCTTAGGCACAGTGGAGGCAGGAAAGAAAACCCTTCTGAAAATCACAACCTAATTACTCCCATCTGCTCCGGCACTGCTTCCCATTTCTGCCTGCCAGGATGCTTGTCTCCAATGCTAAGTAGCACATTATTTTCGATAAGTTGCAATCATTTACTTGAAATCTCCTTCTCCTTTAAAATGTCCCCCTGGAAAGGCAATTCAGCAAGTTGGGAATGGGCAGAAGCAACCACAAGAAAACCCGTCCAGAAGCAGCCCAGCTCAGGCAGGAGGGCAGTGCTCCTCCCGTACTCATTAAAACCGTACAGCAGGTTTCTTTTTAGGTGGGTTTGTTTGAACATCCAGCGGCTGGGACCAGCCCTTGGCTGGTGGTGTCAGCAAACAGAGCTGTAGAGGAACTGCTAGCTTCATGTAGTTGGAGGAGATCTTAACCAGGCAGTCACAGCAAATTTCGTGGGACTAGGCATTTGACCAATGAAGTCAGCAGAGAGTGAAGGAATGCTGGTCCTGTGCAGCAAAGCCCTCGTGCGCAGCTGCGCCAGCTCTGGGGACCTCGTATTTCATCATTGCAACCTGGGTTGGCTTTGTGTCATTCACTGTATCTTCTTCCTCCAAGATGTCCCCATTGCATCCCTAGAGAGGCTGTTCTGAATTGCTCCACCTTGCCTTAGCTTCCTCCAGTGTCTTCTGCTTGGTCTTTGGCTTTCACCCCAGAAGTCCTGGCTGCATCTAACTGAGGATGAACACACACACATGCAGCGGCATCCAAGGGGAGACACAAGGATGAAAAACGGTGGGGAGTGCTGTACCACATCCCCTTGTGATGAGTGGATATATCCCATGGTGGAGTCTGTCTGGGACAGGCCTCTGCTTCCCTCATCTCTTCAGCTTCAGGGCACTGACCGCAGTAGGATAAATTGTCCTTTCTAGAAGACAGGTAGAGCCTGGAGGTTTGAGCATCCTTTTCTGCTGTCACTGCTGAGCCACAGTCTCCTGCTAAGCTGCTGCCATCACTCCCATTATGTTTGCCATCACTCCCATCATGTTTCGTTGCCTTCATGATGGTGTTCTGCCCACGTTGCCTGCACACCTCTGATCTGGAGGGCTTGGAAGGACTGGAGAGCAAAGAATTGCTAAGCTGAAGCATTTTGGGGTGGCCTTGGTCAAGGACAGAGGTGGCTATGTGCTTGGCTCCTGCACTGAACTGGCTCCTCAGGTCTCTTTGGAGAAGTGCTCCCAGGAGAATGGAGGGGATGGTAGTGTGGAGGACCAGGAGGAGCCTGGTACCCACCTTTGTGGACGACTTAGGTGTCTTCACAGCCTCAGTCCATCCCCAGGGTGCAGTCTGTTCTGAAGGCATATGCCAGCACCATGTCTGGCAAGGCTTGTTTCTCCTTCCCCGTGCCCCCCACCCTGGCTGTACGTCAGGCTGTGTGGCTGCCCCAGCACACGGCGTCACCAGGCACAGGTACCATGGTGTGGGGGCAGCAACACAAGTGAGATGCTGGCTGCCCATCTCGTGTGAGCATGGAGCTGACTGCTCTGCAGGTGCTCCTTGGAGATGCGCAGGTCGGTGGGAAACATCTTGGGCCATCTGAAAGCTTTGGCGCCTCAATGCAATTTCCACCCCACATCCCTGAATCGCAGGGCAGGCAAGGAGCTGGGGAGCTGTTTTCGGCTTTGTCTCCTCGCCTGATTCGTTGAGGCCAGTCCCACCACCGAGCCAGCCCAGGACTTGGACGATGTCCTCTGCAGACTGTGGCTGTAATACCTTGCTCAGAAGGAAAAAGCAGTGAGCATGTGAGCTGGGAGCCACATCCCAGCTGCTGGAACAGGTCTCCATGACCCTGGTGGCGTCCATGACTGGACCGCAGGCTGGTGTCTCGGCGGTCCCCAGCTGCTCCCGCTGCTAGCATTGGTGACAGTGACCCTGCCATGGCCGCAAGCCGTTCAGCAACCATGCTCCTTCGTTCCCCTCCACAGTCACCCAGGGAGTGTTTCACAGTGGGGACATGGTGCGTGGCTTGGCTTTTCTTTTAAAATAATCCATATATATATATTTGCGTGTGTGCGTATATATATTTATATACAAAAATGCATTTTGAGGCAATGGGGGACCTCGGTGAGGGCCGAGCACCCTCTAGCGGCATTTGCCACGGCTCTGGGGGCTGCCGAGCCAGCAGGAAAGCGGCCAAGGACAGAAAGTCTTGCATGAATTTTCCTCCCCCGGGCTGCCAGTTGCTATCTTTCTTTTTGTTCTTCCTTTTTGTTTTTTCTGTCTTTAATTAGGGGCAGCAAATGGCAGGTCCTGGGGATGCCCAGGCACGGGTGGGAGTGTGCCCACAGCCCCTTGGCTCTGGCTTGCTGCTGGACCACTGAGGATCGTTCTGCTTAATTTATTTTATTTTAATTTGGTAGGAAAGCCTGCACCCTCAATCAGCTGCCGAAACACTGCAGGTGCCTGTACTAGCTCACCCCGAGCCCCCCAGCCAGCAGAGCAGGGGCTGCATCCCATCAGGAGGGGCATTTTGTAGGGTCAGAGCTGCCAAGGAGCCCAGCATCCTAGGCATCCTGGCAGGAGGTGCACTGCAGCCGGGGACAGCACCAGGAAGATAAAAAAGGAGCTTTTAAATAATCATTTTGTCGTCTTCTTGGCTGAGCGCAGCCTTCCAGGGATAAATAGGCAGCATCAGTTCTGCTTAAACACATTGGCCTTTCCACTTACTTACTCCCTAGCCTTATTCTGAGCGGGCAGCCAAGCCCAGGCTGTCTCTGCGCTGTCTCCAGCTGGGTTCGGGTCTCTGCTGCGGGACGCGTGTCCATCCATAGGATGCTTGGGATGCACACACCCAGTGGGTGCTGGTCCATGTGTGTTGCACGGTAATAAAGCTCAGGGGTTATACAGAGCTTTTCATCAGGAAGCAGCTTTCTAAACATCAACTAATTAATCACTCGTGCCTACCTGTCAGGTCAATGATTCCTGAGATTTTTAATCTAAAAATATTCCCCTTTTGAAATCCAGATGCACCTGTTTTGGCAACTCTGCTTTTGATTTGTTTATTTGAGGGGTTTTAATGTTTGGGGGTTTTTTTAACCTGTGTTGTTTTCCATTTGTATTTGGGCTTTTGATGTGCTTTAATTTAGTGATTTATTTTTTTCCTGGAAGAATAGGAATTTATTCTCTTTTTTTTTCATAGCAAGTTTGTCTCTCACCCATAGCTTGTCACCTCCTCGCTTCCCTCATCTCTTTTTAAGGATCTTGGCTACATTTACCTCTTGTTTCAGTTTATGGACTGCAGACCCCAAACTTCTTGATGAAGTCTGACCTCTCCCCTTGGATTTATTCATCGTCGAAGCACGTGGCTGGGTGCTGGTGATGCCATGGGACGCCTCCCACGATGGAGGGGGATGCGGGACCTGTCTCCTTGGGGTTCGGCAGCTGGCACCTGGCCCCAAATTTGGCAGTATGCCCCTATCCCTCCATACAGAAACGATCCTCCCTAGCATGGAATTATTTATTATTAGATCATTTTATTGGCAAATTTACTGTGACTGGGCTTTTTTCTTTCTTTTCTTTCCTCTCCCCCGACCTTTCCACCTTTGTTGACAGTGAATGTTTTAATCACAAAAATGGCAATAAATGTTAGAGTCCTGAAAATAATGATTTCAGTAGAGTTTGAGGCTTAAAAAAAGCTCTTTTTAGTGTTAGCCAGACTTCTCAACAGGGTCTTTTACTTCAGTTCTCTACTGATAATACGTACATCCTTCTCTAACTTATTTCAGAGTGAGGAAGAACATAGTGTTTTTTTAGCTGCTCTGGTTTTACCTCTTATTGCCAACTAATTTTAGACTTTTTTTTTTTTTTTTTAAATGACAGGGAAAATCACTTGCTCTTGTTTGTGCTGTGGATTCGGGGGGGTCAAATTCATCTTGGGTGTAAGCAGGCACAGCTTTATTAAAATCCATGCAACATTACCCAGCTCCGAGTGTGCCCGAGTGTGTACTTGGAGGGTGTGTGTGTTTACAAAGTGCTTTGAGCTCCTGTGCCAGACAAGGTGGGGAAGTACAATTTGTTTCTCTTAGGAAATGCCTTTTTTGTTCACTCATCAAGGATTTATTTTATTTATTTTGCAGCTGCACACACCTGTGTGTGTGCATGCGGAAAGCTTGGGTTACGCTTCTGTGTTCAAACACAGACCATGGCGGGGCAGACAGGGGACCTCCATCCTTCAGACCTGGGATATGCCCCTTTGCCAAGATGGCCCAGAGCAGTCAGGATGCTCCCGTGTGGTTTTTCCAGGAAAATCCTGACAGGAGAAGGACTTTTACTTGAAGCAATAATAGAGGCAGGGAGTACAAAGAGGGGAGGAAAATTCTCCCCTTGGCAGGTCACTCTGGGAGGATTGATTTATTGTCACCCCTTTTCTTAGCATGGTTTAGACCTCACTTGAAAGACTGGATTCTTAAAAAAAAACAACGGTGTTTTTCAAAGAATAAAATGCATTTCATACGGTTTTTGCTTGTTTTTTCCACTGGTGGCCTTGCAAGCCCTCTGTGTCTGTAGTTAAAGATGGGGAAACTGAGGCACAGCTAGCCTTGGGCTCTGTACTTCTTCCTCTGCCATCTTGGATTGATGGCTGATGCAAATGGTGCAGGATCAGGCTGTAAACGTTACGTTAGGTGACACGAGAGGATCCCTGGACAAGCTAAGGTCTGGGCTAGAGAATTCCGGCTTCCTATCCTGTGCCTCAGTCAGGATATGGTCCCTATCACTTCTGGCAGCAAGAATGGGTAAATTGGTTGGGTTTTTTTGGTTGGTGTTGCTAGCACTTTTGCTGCATATTTGAATGCAAAGTGTGGTTTTCTGGGTTACCTCTGTGGTGAGCTCTCTGACGGTTCTGCCCTACTTCTTCCCTGCGGGAAGGAGGGGAAGAGGCAGGGAGGGGAGCGGGGAGCTAGAATGCTCTCGTCGCTGCTGCTGGGCTGGAGAGCCGAGAAGCTGCATTTGGAGACAAGTACTTGGAGCACCAGGATGCAGACTGCCTCTTGGGGTACCCTTGGGAAAGGAAGAGAAGCCCTGTTGATGCGGACTGAGCCCCACTGGTCCAGTCTGGGATGAGCATCCCCTGTTGGATGAGCATCCCCTTCCCCGAGTTAAGCTCCGGGCACGACTCAGACTTTCCTTTCCCTTTTGTGTTTCCTGCAGTGCTGAGCATCCGGGGAGCACAGGAAGAGGAGCCCACGGACCCCCAGCTGATGCGGTTAGACAACATGCTCCTGGCCGAGGGGGTAGCGGGCCCCGAAAAAGGAGGTGGCTCAGCTGCTGCTGCTGCTGCTGCCGCCGCATCGGGAGGAGCCGGCTCCGACAACTCAGTGGAGCATTCCGACTACAGAGCCAAACTCTCCCAGATCCGGCAGATCTACCACACGGAGCTGGAGAAGTACGAGCAGGTAACAGGCTCCTTCGTGGCAGAGGGCAGGGCTGCCCCGGGATGGTGGTCATGGGATGGCAGGAATAGGAGCCAGAGCGGCCAACAGAGCCCCCATCCGGTGCCAGCACCGTGGCAAGGATGTGCACAGCCTGGATCGCTACTGACATCTATTGTTAGGAGTGTGTGGGCAAATGCAAACTGTTGCTTGGTACTGGAGTGAAAACATGCTTTTTTAGGATTAGGAGGATTCAGTTTTTGTGCTGGGATGGGGTGTAAGAATAGGCTTGGCATGGGTTGCCCCTTTGATTTTCACTTTTCACTTCTCCCCTGGTATCTTGCCAAAACTTGGCCTTGTGAAGGTGGAGTCCTCTTCGAGGTGCAGGCAGTTTTCCAAGCAAGGCTTAGATCAAAATCTTCCTTGAATGTTTCTTCTGCTTGAAAAGTTCTTTTTCCAGAAAAAAAAATCATTTTCTTGAGGAAAATGATTCTTAAAAAAGAAAAAGTAAAACTATTTGGGTCATGAATGCAGCTATTGGTAACATAGACAATTGCATGAAAAGCTTCGCAGGCCAACGCTCAAAACCAGCTTCTTTAAAACACTTTCAGATGTTTTGCAGACCTCTGTTTGCTGCTGCGCGGCTTGCCCTTGCGATGAATGGGGTTTCTACCCCAAGCTTGTGGTTTATGGAGTGCAAGTGAGAAAGCATCCCCCGCAGCCAGGGCCAGGCAGGGTTTCAGGTCTCTGGTTGAATGCCGTCTCTGGTTGAATGCCGTCTCTGGCGATGCAACAGGGCTGTGAGCAGCTGCCGATGCTGGGGTCTGTACAGGCAAGCCGGCCTGGCCCCCGTTTTACCCAGCTAACTGGTTGTCTGGTGGGGCTGGGGGATGTCTCAACCCTTCAGGTGCCATGTTGGCCAGACGTACACCCAGGGGTGGTGTGGCGCTACCTTAGACGGGTGCCCCTGGGTTGAAGCTGGAGTCAGGGTGGACAGGCAGGGCTTTGGTGTTGGAGAAGCCGAGTATGGTCATGCCATGAAAGGCACTTGGGCAGAACATTAAAGGGGGAGGGGGTAGCGGCCCAGGGAGCAGGTACGGGGCAGGTTGGAAGGCTGACATTTGGTAGCTGTCCTCAGCCCTTGCTGTCTCTCCCTCGAGGCACTGAGACAGAGCAGTGCAGCATGGGGAGCCTCAGCCATCTCATGTGGGTAGGAGTGGAGAGCATGACAGGGCTCATCTTTCAGCCCCCAGGGGAAAGAGGTTCCCAGAGAGGGAGAGAAGACCTCGTGTCCTCTGCCACCCAAGCCCAAGGAGAGACACTTGGCACAGCCAGAGGCAGGCTTCAGGGAAGGACCTTCTGCTCCTTCCTCCCCTTGGGCGGGAGTTTTGTTTGTTTGCTTTTCTGATTTTGCTTCTGCATCATTTTTGCTCCCCAAAGGGACACCCAGATGAGAGAAGCCTTTACCTCAGCCCCATGGGGTGAGACGGGCCACATCTTCCCTTCTCACAATGCACTGACGGGGTTGGTTTTGTCACCGAGTTGCTTTGCAGATGGCTGTGCCGGTCCACATCTCTGGTGTCATCACCCGCAGTCCTGCAAAACCAGGATTCGGGGTTTCTCAATTGCCATTCCTCTCCAGTGCCATTTTTGGTGACTGGGGGAGCTCAGCACCTGGCTTTTCTTGGTGCCTGGCTGCTGCTGTGACAGCACGGCACTCGCTCGCAATTTTGCCTTTAATGCTCTTTATTTCATGCCAGGAGGAGATGAGCTGAAATTGCTCGGGCGTCTGGGAGCAAAGAGGCACCCAGCTGAGAGCTCTTGTAGCCGGCACTCACCCTGGGAGATGGGAGCTGTCAGCTGAAGCTGGTGATGGGCAATTGGAGGGGCTCTGCTGGCCTCTGGGATGTCTCCTTGTTAGGTCTGAGCTGTGGGTGGGGATTCAGCTTGGAAGGGTGGGATGGGATATAGTAAGACAAGCCCGTGGCACCAGTCCACAAAATCAGTGTTTCTTTCCCCTGCTAGCCCCCTTTTCCCCATCATGGGGTGGGAACTTGGGACGCTGTCCCCAGAGCAGCTGCTCATGTCCCAGGAGCACTGAAGGCTTCTCAAGCCATCAGTGTCTGAGTGCTGCTCTCAGCCTGGTTTTTGGGGCTTGGTTCTGGAAATTGGAGGATCCTGTCATGTCTGCAGGGTGCTCATGAGGATGGAGGAGAGGGCAATGAAGTGGCCTACATCCAGCCTCAAAATCCCTCCCTTGTTCCCCCAACTCCTCTCACTGCCCTGTCCTCACAGCACAGCACGGGGATAGCAGGAGCAGCCAGACAGTGCTGTGCCAGCAGCAAACTAATTGAGATTATTACCTGCTTGCCCTTACTTGTCAGGGCTCCTGCCTCACTCAGGCTTTAATTGTTATCATTATTTACTTCTTATCTGATGTGCTAAGAGTGCGGAGCAGGTCTGTGTCTCTCTGAGAGCTGCTCCTGTGAAGCACAAGGGGCTCTGCAAGACACGTGCTGCTGGGGTCCAGCTGGGGCAGTGAGAGGAGGGACAGCAGGTCAAAAGGTTCATGGTCTTCCACAGATACATCTGTAGCTCCTCCAGTCCCATCCCAAAAAAGTGGCTAGGACTTCTTCATGCTTTACATGAGTTCTAGGGCTTCACTTGCCCCAGCTCCATCCATGATCCCTGAGAGCAAAGAAGTTGGCTCCTACCTTTCTCAACATGCCCTCTGCTTGGCAGACAAGAGAAATGTATGTCTACCACGAGAGCCAGCACCCTTCTGCTCTGGGTCTGCCCTAAAAAACCCCAGCCATTGAGGCCTCCACTTGCATTTCCTTTCTTAGCAGTGTTGCCTCTGTACTGTTGTTGACGCCATCAAATGACCTTCCGATCCTGGGGTTTCTTTTGCTTTTCTTGCCATCACAGGCATGCAATGAATTCACCACCCATGTGATGAACCTCCTGCGTGAGCAGAGCCGGACCCGACCTATCTCACCAAAGGAGATAGAGCGGATGGTGAGCATCATCCACCGCAAGTTCAGCTCCATCCAGATGCAGTTGAAGCAAAGCACGTGTGAAGCTGTCATGATCTTGCGCTCCCGATTTCTGGATGCACGGTGAGCTCACCCCACCAAACCTTTCTCCCCACCCACAGTGCAGTATTGTTCAGGCCTGGGAGAAGGGTTTTGAGGTTCTGGAGTGAATTCAGGTCCGTCTGAAGGGCCATGTCTCTTGGTCTTGAGCCACAGAGGCTATTTACCTTCCTTATCCTTTAGTTATCTGTAGCTCAGCAGGGGAGGGGACAGCAGTTCAAAACATCCAGCCTCTGTTATGGGGAGGCTCCCAGCTGTACCTTGAGAATTGCACATCCTGGGTTTGCTGTGGCAGAAGGAAATTCTGTGGCATATTCCAACAAACCTCTGTGGTGAAAATGTGCACTTCAGTTAGGAATGAAAGCTAATCCTTCATCCTATCCTGTCCCATTTAGGTTCATGTTCTTTTCCTTCTGTTTTCATTGTCCCAGATTCTCGATTTGCTGTAAAATTATTTTGCTCCCCAAGCTGGTTACGTGCAGGCTGTGGCTTGGACTGCAGCTTTGGATGGGGAGGAGAGGCTGCTGCACTTGGGGTATGAGTGAAGAGGTAGCTGACAGATAATGCCCAGCTGTAAATGGAACAGACTTCCCTAAGGATATATCTAGCACAGCTTTCTCAGCACGGAGCTTTGCAGAGTAGCAATGATGTCTTTGGCCAGTGCAGCCAGGTGTTGGGAGTCACCTTCCCAGGTGGAGGAGCTGGGTTCCAGTTTTAAGACTTCTCTGTGAGCTGGAGGATACAGCAATAATGTGAGACAGAGACTTAGTTGCTTTGGAAGGTGCTGAGGAGGAGTCACCAGCAAGGTGCAGATGAGAAGCTTGCTGGCTGTGAGTTGCTGTGAGTCTATTGCACTCCATGCTTCCATGAGCAGGGGAAGGAGGGATGGAAGTGGGAAAAGTCAGAGTATCTAAAATTGCATACCTATTTCTGGATCCCTGGCACTGATTCCCTTTCCTTTTCCTTCTATTTCTCCCTCTTTCTTCATGCTAAGGCGGAAGAGACGAAACTTCAACAAGCAGGCTACGGAAATCCTGAATGAGTATTTCTATTCCCATCTCAGCAACCCTTACCCCAGTGAGGAAGCCAAAGAAGAGCTAGCCAAGAAATGCGGCATCACAGTCTCACAGGTGGGAGAGCTCAGAAACACAGCGAAGGTGGCTACTGCTAATGGGAAACCTTAGCGTGGTGAAGGGCACTCTGGACCTCAGTCATGTCCCAGTGTTGAGCATTTAATTATTAAATGAGTTTAGTGTGAGTTAGTGTAAGTGGATGGGAGAGCAGATGGCAGACATGCACACTGAAGCCATGGATGGAAAAGGACAGTTTGGGAGAGGATTTAGAAGGGTTGAAGACTTCATGGGGCGATAGCTGTGTGTGCAGCCGAGGTGTTAACAGCACAGAAATAATGTGGCATGACCTACAGAGGCAAAGTCTTCTCCTTAAGAAATTAGTGCTGAGGTGGCTTGAAAGAAGGGCTCGTTAGAGCTGAAAGTCCATTCTTCAAGCCAAGGGATTTGAAGGCAGTAGGAAGAGCTGCACAGATTTTGCTTCATAAGGTAGAATGGACAAGATCCTGGTGGGAAGGGTTTGGGTCAGACAGGCTAATGGTTATAATTTGTGCTCAAGAAGAGTGGGCTTTCTTAGGGTTGTTTGTCACTACTCCTGTGCTGTGGAACATGACATCTACATGACTTCTTTATCCCTCAAAGGAAGGTGGTCAATAAAGACAAATTTAATTATTTCCATACATTCTAGGCAGCCACCTAGTTCCTGGAGTCTGTAGCTTTGACCTGTGAGCTGCTGGGATTTGTGAGGTGTGCAATCAGTCCTTGAAGTGTTCAGCCGTACATTGCTCAGGCCCACCCTTCTTTATTTCCTCTTTTTGGAGCAAGCTGCGTGATTGAAAGCCAGTGTATATGGCCTCTGGTAGTCTTGTCCTCATGTGAGCTTAGTGCTCCCTCTAGGCTCCCATTGCATTCCCCATCTTGGGCTGCTTCCCAGCCCCAGGCACATGCCTGTTCGTCACTTGAGTAAACTGAAGACAGCAGTAGCATCTGGTGTCCTTGCGAGAGCATGTCTGCCTTCAGCAGGAGCAACAGCATCCAAGGGTAGGTGTCGTCACCGTGTTGAATGCCTGCTAAGTGACTCCTATGGTATCCCCTGGGTCAGAAGACCCAAACATTGATTCTGCTTAGAGTTACCTATGAGAGACAGTACAAATTCTCTTAAGTAAAACTACAGCTGTCCTGATGCTTCCTCTCTCACATTTAGTTCATCTGTTCACACTTACAACTTCTCCCTCACAAAGAGAAAATGCCCAGGAGGAATGCTGCACTTAGGATATTTTTTGACCGTGCTGTATCCAGGCTGCTTTGTGCCTGACTCCAGGATCTCCCTTCCTTCTTCGTCCAAAGAAGGCAGAAACAAACACAGACTTCTAGGTCTTCTTTTTTTCTGGGGCTAAGTGGGAACATGGGACAGCATGAATCTGTGCAAGTCATGAGCAGAGTTCACCTGAACTCAAAGGCTGACTGGGCTAGGCAGGTTCTTTGCTTCACAACTTCTAAGATGAAGATCAATTGTGGTGGCCATTTGTGCTGATTTCCTTCCCTGTGGAACTCAGAATTCACCCACCAGCTCCAGCATTGAAGGCAGAAGAGCTGTTGAGACATGGCCAAGTGGGATGATCATGAAGGAGCACATTGTCATTAAGTAGAAAGCTGGACCAAGAAGTGGAATAGAGCTCCTCGCAAACAGCACCTGCTCCTGGTGCCATTGAAATGTTCGCTCCCAAATCTGGGTTGGGTGCTGATCTGAGTTACTACCTTTTGCCTCCCAGGACTCTCAGCAGGTTACATTTTCTTTTTCCTGCTCTGCAGCAGGGCAGGATTAGATACCTGCAGTTCAGTAGCAAGTAAATTGGTGGATGAAGCCCCTTCTGTGTAGAAGCTGCTGAATGCTCTAGGAGCACTGCAGATGGAAAGCGTATGGGTTTCAGTTATCAACACCCAAGCCAAAACAATTCCCTAAGATGAGGAAAAAATCGTGAGCTTCCCAGGATGAACATCCAGTATTGTCTTCTGTGTCTTGGTGCTTGGACAGTCCATTTGGAAGAGAGAGCACTGATGTACTTGCTCACCAGCAAGCAAAGAGAGATTGTCCTTGGAGTCCTGCCAGAGAGGTTGATCTGCTAGCTCAAGATTGCAGCTTTAGGCAATCCTAGGGGTGTTGGAACTCTTCTGGAAGAGTTGCAGCATCCTCTGGCATTTTCCCATCCTCTTCATCCTGATGAGCTTTCTCAAACAAGGTCAGTAGCAGCTAGAAGTTGTCTTCTGCTTATAGACCCGCATGTAGGAAAACATTCCCCTGATTCTCTGTGTTCAGTGTTGTCAAGGAAGAAGCTGAGAGCTGCTTCCCAAACTCTAGGCTGAATATTTTCTACATCTTCTTTGAAATTGTTTGCTGCGACATAGTGCCCACAAGTGACGAAGTTTATCATCAGCAGGGTACTGAGTGGGATTTTGTGAACACTGGGTTCATGGTGGTACCCTGACATTTTCCCTGGAGAAGCAGCTCTGGCTGGATATCACAGCCTGATTTCCTGTCGCTGTGCTGAACCTCTGATATGCAAACTTCGAGGTATCTATTGAGACACCTGGCAGGTTGTCCAAGCAAAGTTTCTTTCAAGCATTCATACTACTCATCCCAGAGTATCACCCTGACAGTCTGCAAGGATCACCTGCTTGGACCTCTCCTTGCGGTTTTCTGAGGTTCATGCATTGCGCTGCTGTAGGCACACAGAAACAGCTTTCACCAGGACTGACGTGAGCAAAGCTGCACTGCTGCTTTCTGCCTTCCGATCTGGCCCATCATTTTCAGCTACCCCTGTGACTTCTGAAGAAGTTCAGCCTGCTTCTTTATTTTTTTAAAATAAACCCACTAGCCTCATTCAACACAATTCTAGGCACTTGGACACAACAGGCCTATAGTAGTCTCTGGGCAAACACAATGGAAACATCTCCTCTCTCTTTCCAAAGGTCATGTTTGTTCCCCAGGACGAAGGTTAGGTCTTATGACAAGCCCTATGCTGTGTCTCCAGCCTTCTACTGAAGCTCTCAGTTTATGTAGTGGCTCATGCTAGACCATACAAAGCCGAGTTCAGCTGGATGCAGAGCATCCGCTTCTGTCCTTTTGCACTGATTTCACTCAGATGGATCAAATCAGAGTTTCAGTGATATCAAGGCAATTTTGTTTGTCCGCCAGGCCTGAGTAAATTTGTTGGGTGTTTTCGCTGAAAGCCACACTGGTTTCTACAAAGGGAGGAGAAGGGGCATCTGGGAATCAGGGCATCTGTCCCTGTCAAAGGGACACTGAGGAGGTGGCAAATAAAAAGTTCCAAAATGACACATAGTCATTTTCAGGTCGTGCAATTTCAGAGTCATTTGACTTTCTCAGTTTTTTTTAAACCCGTCTGATATTTTTGTGGGGTGGGTCTAGTGGTTCCTGTGAAGCATCCCCTTAGTGGACATCCCAACCATAGAGGAACCAGATGCATCTACACAAACCCAGCCCTCCCAAGGGGGTCCCACCACCTTTCCTGGGCTTGGTGTGGCATGTGTGGGTAGAAGGTACTTCCTTCCACAGCTAGGAAAATGGGGGGAAAAAAAGAATATGCACTGCTTAACCTGAACTAATCCACCTTCCTCACCCAGCCACACTTGGCAGAGCTGAAACTTTAACGTCTTTGTCTTCTCTTAAACTCACTCTAGGTATCAAACTGGTTTGGAAATAAGAGAATCCGGTACAAGAAGAACATAGGTAAATTTCAAGAGGAAGCCAATATTTATGCTGCCAAAACGGCTGTCACGGCTACCAATGTGTCAGCCCATGGAAGCCAGGCTAACTCACCCTCAACTCCCAATTCAGCTGGTTAGTTTTTGGTTTTTTTTTATTTTGGGTCATTCGTGTTCGTTTTTTTGTCCCTCTCGTCCCCCGTCCCCCATTCTCCCAATCTCTCTCTTGTTTTCTCCTTCTGGTTATTTCAGTTTTTATTTTCTGGTTTTGATTGGCTCACTTTTGTGGTCTTTAAAAAAAAAAAGAGAGATGTATTTGGGTTTTGGGGTTGTTTTGTTGGGGTACTTTATTTTCTTTACTTTTTTCCCCCTCCTTTCTTTTCTCTTTTTTTTCTTTTCCCCTTCCCTGTTTTGTTTTTCATTGGAAAAGCGATGTGATATCAGACCTTGTGACTGACAGTACCGCGTTGGGGGTTATATGCACGGATGGTAAATACAAAACCAGAAAAATTATCTGAAAAAAGATTGCTGGGGTTGCTTGTACTTCGGAGGGAGAAAAAAAAATTGAAAAAAAGTCCTTGCATAATGGTTCTGTTTCACTGGGGCTGAAAGCATGAGTGACCCTAATGGATAAAACCCAGCATTTCTGGGATATCCTAACTCATGCCATTTTGCAAGTTGTTTTGCGTAGATTTTTATCCTTTGATTTTCTTTGTGTTGTGGTTACCTTTGATTGCTTACATGACAGTGTCTGGATCACCTGCAAGAGTGTGCCCTGTGTGAATTTTCCCGTTGTGTCAGCGCGATCCAGGGAAATCCATGGGTCCTTCCCTTCCCTTTCCCCCTTTCCTGCCCATTTGCTGTGGTTTCCATTTGTTTGTTTTGAGGGTCAAAGGCACAGAGCACTTTGCCCAGATTTCAACTCCTCTGCTAGAGAACGATGCTTAGTTCATGTGTGGTACCTGCCACAAGGATGACCAACCCAAAAATGATCCCAGGCTGTGGTCAGCTAGTTGTGCTCCACTCCCAAGAGCAATGGAAAATTGGGATTTGTTTAAAAGGAGGGAAAAAAGTGAACTTCATGGGTGCCATGTACTTCATTATCCATGCGAATATTTGTATGCCTGTTTTCTTTTTAGGGGTGGGAGGGAGAGTGGCAATGTGCCACTCTTGTGCCTTTGAGCTCTGTCTGCTCATGGTACCCTTTCACCAGTGCGTGATGCTTGCTGTTATCAGGTAGGCTACTAAGAGGAAGGAAACGGTGGAGGAGCAAAGAGGGTGGTGGGCAGCAGGAGAGGCTGGATGTTAAGTAGACCACCAGTGGTACACCATGCAAATGCTGGTTGCTATCAGAACATGCTTCTATAGTGAGCACAACCCTGCCTGTGACAGGTATCAGGGGAATCACACCCCAGAAGCACCCCCAGATCTGGAGGATTTGAGTGGAAAGTGGAGAGCCAGGGGTCAAACAAGGGGAGAAAACCAGTGGCATGGGTCTCTGGCTGATCTCCCAAACCAGTCCCCCAGCCGGAAGGCAAAGGCAGTTCATTACCCACAAGCTAACATGGTAAGCAGTGGTTGATCACTCTGCGCTGGGGAGCTCATCCACACCTTGCAGGGATTCATATGGATGGCTTGCACAGAAGCAGCAGGCTTATTCAGTTGGGCAGTGGAGAGAAGTCTGTACACACAAAACCCTTTAATTTCCAGGGGATGTGTTACTTGCTAGCTGTCTGCTGCCCAGAGCCACCTAGAGCAGAGATGTTGCAGCTTTTGGTTGCAGGTCGGAAATACTGCTGGAAGGTATCCCTCCCACCTCCTCCTCACCCAGGGCTGCCTTTGAGCGAGCTGTGCTGCCTGCTGTGGCTCAGCTGAGGTGCTCAGAGGGCTCTGATGGATGCCACAGAGTTCTCCAGGGACAGATGGTTTGCAGGAATTTTGTTTCATTCTTTTGTTTTGTTTTGGTTTGGGGTTTTTTTTCCCTTTTTCCTTCCATTGTTTGAACTGCTGAAGATTTAGCTGCATTTTTAAAAATATCATCCTTTCCAAATAGCTCACTCAAAATACCTGGTTAGGTGAAGTCTCTTGACATTAAAACCCCCATGTAGAAAAGGCTGGAGGACAGAGAGCAGCATTGCCTGTGTTGAGAGAGATAGCTACTGCCTGTGATGCTGTCCTGCAGTTCACATCAGCATGGACTGAAGAGACACAGCTTTCCTTCTTTTCCTTTTTCATCAAATGGAGTCAGATCCAAAGATCTGGAATAGCAAGGGAAGAGTTTCAGATTGCTTGAACGGGTTTGGATCTGGCCTGCATATAGTGAAATAGGCATTTCCCCAGTGCCTGCCCAGTTAAACAGTGCTCTGGTGTGAGGCTGCTTCTTTGCCTTCCCCACAGGCAGTAACACGGCCGTTTGAAAGATAAATTGGCTGGTACCCTGCAGTAAACAGCTAGGATAATCCCTGGATAACACTACGCTTTCAAGGAAGGACAAACAGTCTTGTTATTAACGTGTAAGACTTGAGCTCCTGGGTCCTTTTTCTGACTCACTTGTCTGCTCTCCAGAAACACTGACCTCTTTTCACATGCCTAATGTGGTGGCAGTGCTAAAGCAGCATGTCAATGCGAGGGGAGCTCGCGGGCCATTGAGATCCTTCTGCAATAAGCAGTGTTTCTAACCTGGCCCAGATCCCACCACCCTCTCTGTATGCTGCAGCAATGATAGAGCAGTGGGGAAGCCCCATTGTCGGCACTGCAGTAGTCTCTGGGTCAGCTTGCAGAAATAGTGGGTTCAGATGTCCTTGTAGTCCTCTCCTGAGAAGACAACTGGAAGGGCCTCAGGATTTTATCTCCAACAGTGGAGATCTCCCAGGTTGAGATCTCAGCCGAGCCATGTGGATGTAACAGCTCAGTCAAACATCTCTGCATTGTCACATTGTGGGGCAAGGACATGTCTTGAGGACATCTGAAGTTGTGTGACCTCCCCTGCTTCAGGTTGTCCTGGAGGTGCTAGCAGCAAGAAGCACACCTGTACACACTAGATGTGAAATAACCTGTCTGAGAAAGATTTGGAGGATGGTGTTAAGGGCCATGAGCCACCTGGATGTGCTGAATTGCCCTGGGAGGAACATCAAAGTGGATGAAGAGGTGAAGGACTAAGATGGATGATGCCTCTCCTTTTGTACCATGGACTTTTTTTCCGTTTTCAGATCATTGGCTGAGACTTTGGTGAGGAAGGAGCCTGAACAAAGGCTGGATTTGCAGGGAATTTTTAGGATCTTCTGGTTTAAATACATTGTAGGGCATGTGGAAGGAAAAAAAGTAGGCAGAGGACAGGTCATGAGAAAGAAGCGACCAGCAATGTGGTCCCTGGAGGGCGATGATGTTGGAAGAGAAGGTGGAACTGGATGCAATGGGACCTGGGACAGGAGCTAAATTCATTTCTGCCGTGGCTACGCAGGCCCATCTGTTCTCTGCATTGATGCCCATGTTACCAGAGATCAGTGAATGGCTACAGTCAGTCAAAGAGATTGGCCACACATTGACAAGGGCAAGGATTGCATCTGTCTAGCCATCTGGCACGTTCAAAGCAGGGTCCCCCATCCTCAGTCACCCAGGCCTGAATGTCAAACACCTTTTCATCCTGAATACGCACAGTTGGGCTTATATCAGCCAGATGTTCAAATAAGCTGAGATGTCTGGCTCATTTGGGCTAACAACTCCCCATCCTCACTTTGATTGCCTGGACAATCTCAGCACAAAAACCACATGGCAAATGAAAGCTATTTTATGTGGACAGACCCAATGAGAGTCCTCAAGGGCCACACACAGGTGATGACATCCAGTGAAATCTTCCATGCAGAGCAGCCAAAATTGACCTGAGCTGGTTTTTTTCCTGCTCACCCTTTTGTTTTGTAAAAATCTTCTTGCTAAGGTGCTGATGGAATGGATCGTGCTGTCTGGAAGTGTGCTTCATCAGGCACAGGCCTGACTGCTGTATCTTCTCTCTTTTGGCTTCCTCCATTTGTGGCAATCACTTGTACAGAGTGCAGTGCTGGAGAGGATCCTGCTTCAGCAGAGAGGCTGTTCTGATCACAGTCTCCCTGTCTTGAGTGTTGGTTAGCAAGTGAAAAAGAACAAATGTCCTCCTAGGTCATGCCAGGCTTTTAGACCTGCTGTCAAACTCAGTGGCTTTGTCCAGCTGAGGAGCTACTTGGTCCATCAAGTTCTTCCCTCATCTTTGGCTATGGTAGAAACACAAGGAAAAGTTACAGGGCGGGTAATTTCTGTGCTCCCAATGCATATATGTCATTGCCATTGACTTCAATCAGCAGTCTTGTATACGTGACTGAAGTCAACTTCAGTGGTTCAGTATGCTGGATCTCTGTCTCATTGGTGGTAAGTGGTATGAGGCAGCAGATGAGGATGGCTTGATTTCAACTCCAATGAACATCATTACTGTGTTTGTTTATTCTTGATCCATTTGCATTGTCAGATACTTTAGAGAAAAGGACTTGTTAGAGGTCCTGGAAAATTTGAGGTGGAAGTGGAGACTGCCAGAACATTAGAGAAGACATTAGAGAAGCTGGAGAAGCAGCTCTCTGAAGAGTGGTAAAGGATGCCAGCAGTCAAGCTTGTGAAGATTTTTGAATTGGAGGCAAACTTGAAATGGATTTTTCTTAGCAGAGATGTTAGAGGTGGAAGAGATCTCTTTGTGGGCGTTGTTTTGATGTAGGCTTTCACCCAGTGGCAAGATCTGAGTGCCTTGTTTAAACATTTCCACCACTCTTTCTGAAGCTGGTGATGCCCTGATAGAAAATCAGCACTGAGGAATAGTGGTGATAGGTCTTGGACTTGATAAGATGTTTGAATGCTGAAGATGAACCACCGTTCCACACTGCTACATGTCATGAAAAGTGTTGGGTTTTTTGGTGTGGTTTTTTTTTTGTCTACACACAATATCATCAAGGGACTTCCATGCCAAGACAGAGCCCTTTCCTCCTGGGTTCACAAGCTCAAAGATGGTTGTTACCTCTCAGTTCTTGAGGAGCCCCAGATCAAATTATGACCACTGAAAAGAGGGACAGATTAGATTTATGATAGAGCCTCCTCTAGTGGAAGGATTTGACTTGGTATTCCCAGATCTTGTCTCCATGGAGGATACCAGAGTCTTAATTTTCAAGGCTCTTCACATTCCTACCCCCTCTCCCACCCCAGTACATCAGCCCCTCTTAGCCATGTCTCTGAGACTTTGGGCCATCATAATTTTCATACGTGGCTAGCACGTAGACAGTGGAGTGCTGAAGCAGCAGAGCAGCAGTGTAAAGGGCTCTGTGCAATTACGGCTCTGATACAAATGCATCCATACGTGCAGGGCCATTGATATGCGCATATTTATCTTTGTATCCACATCAGCAGCAAGACATATTTACCATTTAGATATGCACATATATTGTAAAAATACCCTGTGCCAATAGCAGTGTATATCTTATGACATCTCCAGCGCTCCTCATGATTTCTAAGACACCGGTGCTCTTCAGAACTGGAGTTTGTGGCTGTTTATTTTTGTTTCCTACCTCTCAGTCTTAGTTTGAGGGCCAGGTTTGTTAAGTTTCAGTAATGTATCAGTTAAGTTTGTGGCATTTTTATTTATTATTATTGTTACAAGTTTCTTTTGGTAGGGGAAGGTGGGATGAAATGTTGCTCTACTGGGGGCAGAGTGATAGCGATGCCCTGTCAGGTGCTCAGGGATTCCCGAGTTCTCTTCTCAGCTCTGCCACTGACTATTTGTGTGGTCTCAAAGGTTTCTGCTTACCTTAAAAGAACAGGAGAATACTCTCTGCTTCTTATGTGCAGTAGATGCAAAACCCTTTGGTTCTCAGCCACTGCAGGAGCGTGAAGCCACGTTACTGTCCTGTGCTTTTATGCCAGTGGTCAAAGCAATCATTCAGAAAACCCAGTAGGAAGTATCTTTGTGTATGTGAGACGTGCCCATCTTCACACTTAAAGTTGAGCAGTGTCAGGGTGGGCTACCCTCAGTCTGCCAGCTCATTTCCCTAGGTTTTTTGCCTTTAAAATAGCAAGTAACCTGAGAGGTCAGGAAGTGACAGGAGCCCTTTGCCAGCTGAACAGAGGAGGTGATGGTTACAGCTGCCTTCTGACTAGTCCAGGTTATTCTATGCAGCACTGTGGGATTGCTCTCTGGAACAGATTGGGCAGGGTTGACAGCGAGCACAGACAATGATCTATTCCTGGCTCTCCTCTTTTCAGGCACTGGTGGGAGGGTCCTGATCCAAGACTCACTGTGCTCAAGATGAGTCTCTTGACTGTCTTGGGCGTTGTATCTAGCAGTGATGTTTCTGCTTTCCTTCAGTTCTGAGAATTGCTAGCACCTGACAAAAGAGCCAGTTGCAGAGAGCTGCAGAGAGTTTAGTGCACACGAAGTCTCCAGCATAGACCTCCCACCTGCTCCTTGATCTTTTTTGGAGGTGGCTTCCTTCAGAGGATCCTTCTCAGTCCACCTCTAGGGGAGAGCTGGGGTCTGTCCAGAGTGTTTCTTCCCACTCCAGCAAAGGGAGGGGGATTGCCAAACATTTCTTAGAGCATACACATGAGCCATAGTTGGGCAACTCCACCAGGACTGTGGTTGCCAGTCTTCCAAGTTGGAAGTGGCAGTGGAGATGATGAGAGTGTATTTGGGGTTGGAGTTGAAAGTGTAGCTGACCTGGGCCCCTGAAGTCTCTCCTTTCCAAGGCTAACGTCATGTATATAACCAAACCTTGCACGTTGAGCTCTCTCACACTTAACGCGCTGATCTGCACGACAAGTTCTGAAATAATCCCATAAAACCTTTTTTATTTATTTTTAACCCCTTTCCCTTCTACCCCGCCTCCCAGTTACATGATGGGTTTGTTTCTTCTATTCAGTAGTTGAGGAGGTGCTCATATATTTTGAAGCTGGAAGCAGAAAGCCTTGTTTCTGCAAAGGCGGGATTATTTTTTTTTCTTCTCATTTGTGGTTTTTATTTTTTCCTGATCCCACCCAGTTGTCTTCACCGTTATCATTTTTTAGCATAACGGCGACTGGTGCATGCGGTGGGGAATTTGCTTACAGAGCTCATTCTCCTGGGGCAGCTGGCCCAGGACAGCTGTGACACCTGTGCGTTCTCTCATGGCCCATCACGATGAAAGATACCTGCTGACAGGATGGGTACTGGGAGTCTAGCCCAGGTGCCTTCACATTTTTGTGAGCCTTCACTGTTGGTGCACTGCAGTTCCCAGCAGTGATGGGTTCCTGATGTCCTGAAGGCAAACCCCATGTGCTGCTCCTTCACAGAGCTCCCTGTGGCTCAGCAGGAGCTCTGACCATGGAACTGGATGGTGTCTGGACATGCTCACCCTCCAGAGAGCAGCCCAGTGCAGACTTACCCACCCTTGATCTGAGCTTCTCAGAAACAGCAATGGTGTGGGCCAAGGCTTCTGCTTTCGATAGCGAGGCTTGTTTGGGTAATTCTGTTCTCCAGTGCAGTCTGCTGGGTCGACACCTCCAACAACCGAGATTTTCAAAGCTGCCTGAAGGATTTTGATGCCCTGAAATAAAGGGAAAGAGCTGTCTGAGTCCTCCAGGCTGGATTTTGGTTTTCTCGGTCCAGAGCATGAAGAATCCTTCCTCCAGCTGAGGAGCTGTTGAAGAGTGTTCTTGGCATTGAGCTGTAACAACATGTGGCTTTGAATAACCTCAAGAGTGCATCCTTTTTATTTTTTTTTTGCTTGCTCTGTTCTTCATACTACTAACCTGACTGTGTGTTTTGTTTTTGTGGTTGCTTTGCATGTTGTTCCTTCCTCTTGGCTGAGAGTCATGGGGTGGATCTTTTTCCTTTCTGTGATTCAGGTGCCTCACTCTTTCCTTTCCAGGTTCTTCCAGTTCTTTTAACATGTCAAACTCTGGAGATTTGTTCATGAGCGTGCAGTCTCTCAATGGGGATTCTTACCAAGGGGCCCAGGTTGGAGCCAACGTGCAGTCACAGGTAGGGACCCATCCGATGTACTGCCAGTGAATGCATTAGTGTTGGAGGAGCCTTTGATTGTATTGGCACTTCTCCCTCCCGTCCGAAAAGAGCAAATCTCAACCAGCACAAACCAACCAACCAACATTAAAAAAAGGCAAACCAAACCGAAAAAAACCAACCAACCAAAAAAGGCAACAGCAACAACCACCAAAAAAAATCAATCCAAAAGAAACCAAAACCAAACACCCAACCAAACCAACAACCATGGTCTTGAGGAGACTTGCCCACACTTTGTGAATGCATTTGGCTCTGGCTTGATAGTCGTACTAGGAGGAGAAGAGGTTTAGGAGAACAGGCATGAACTCAAACAAAAGCAGCTGAGGTTTAGGTTCTGCAAGGGAAGGGGCCAGATGTTTGGACTGGTGTCTCATTCTACAAGGCTTCTGCTTCTTTGATACCAAACCAGGTGTCTACTGAAAGGCGAGAAATGCTCAAATAAAGAGCTAGATTTTTAAAATTTTTTTTAATTAAAAGCCACCCCTCATCATCTCCCCACCTCCCCAAAGCACAGGCACTCACACCACCCATGTACACACTATCAAGACAGAGCAAGGGAGCTTTGAGCAGTGTTACTGAAACTTCAACCCGTGCTTTGAGCGCAAAGAAAGAATTTAAAATAGCTAGGAACTCACTCAGATCTCCCACCACCCATCCGATGTCCAGATGTGTCATGAGTCTACTCTCTGGCATCTGAGGCTCTGTAGCGTATTGAGAGACGACAGCTACTCTGACACTTCTGCATCAGGCAAGGAGAGCTCTCTAAAGCCGAGGTTGCTCCCCTCACAGTGCTGGACGCAGAGCAAGCGTGCCGTCTGTGGGTGACGAGATGTGCTTGTCGTGCGTACTGCTGCTGGGGCTGGGCTGGGGGAGTGGAGGGAGAGGAACGGGGTGCCTGGAGGAGAGCTGCTGGTGCCTTTGCCATGGTAGGTATATTCCCTTTCTGAGCCCTCTGAAATGAAGGCGCTCGGCCGACTCCAAGGATCTCCTTCGACTGCTGTGAGCTTCCCAGTGCTTGGGGCTAAAGGGTGGAAGGGGATAGGGGTAGGAATTTGGGTCCTCGAGCATGATGGTGGAGGTAGCTGCAGCGATGTGCTCCAGGAGTTCCCACCCCATGCTTGCCGTGCTGTTCTCTCTGCTCTTTTTGTCGAAAGACTTGGGAGCAAGGAGAGCATGATGGGGCCACTGGGGCAGGCGGGGGGTGGTGAGGGAGGCAGGAGCTGTCCTCTGGCTCGGCTCTTGCCGCAGGATGAACTGCGGTTCTTTTACCCCTCTCTAAATATGTACCTTTATTTTTATTATTATTATTATTTCTGTTTGTTTATATTTTGCCAAAGATGAACCAAAGCAGCTTTGCCCACTAACCTTTCATTCGCTCTAATTTGTGTCTTTGTTGTCCTTGGTCTGTTTAGGTGGATACCCTTCGCCATGTTATCAGCCAGACAGGAGGATACAGTGACGGACTCGCAGCAAGTCAGATGTATAGTCCGCAGGGCATCAGTGTAAGAAAAAAAAATAGGCTCTGGTTCTTCTTTTTTTGTTTTTTGGGTTTTTTTCATTTTTGTTCTCTCACTACCAATTATTTCAAAGCCATAGGGCTCAGAATGCCACTTAGTAGGACTTGTCTTTGCTTTTACGGTCACCTAGTTTATTGCTTCTGTATCGGTCACGCCAACGGCAGAGCTTTGCCCACAAAAAAAGTGGCGACCGGGCAGGCTTTGTGCAGGCAGCTGGCGTCTAGGACTGTCAGAGCTGATCAGCGTTTGCCTGGCACCTGCGGCCACACGCGCTCGGCTGAAAGGAGCTGCTAAACAGGTGACACCTCGCGTAACCACGGTGGGGAATGCCACTGCGAATGGCCCAGTCCAGAGGTGGCTCCACATGGAGGCCAATGGCAACCATCTAAAAATAACCCATCCCTGGCCAGCATCTGAAAGCACAGCGGTGATGGGGTTGGCAGCAATAACAATTGCAAATAAAAGGAGAAAAAAAAACAAACAAACAAAGCCAACCAACGTCAACCCAAGAAAACCTCACCCAACCAGACCGGGGGAGGATGTGAGGGGGAGGCGGTCTCTGGAGCATCTTCTCCTTGTTCTTGGGTGCGCTGGCGGGTTCTGACTAGCATGAAAATTCGTAGCGACAAGCTGTGTCGCACAGGGGGAAATCGATCAGACACACACAAGGAGAACCCAGTGTAGATTCGGGACAGCAATCCAACTTCATTTCTCAGATCAATCGTCCGCCATCTCAGCAATGGTGACAGCAAGCTGGGAGAAGAGGGCAGCCTGGAAAAGGAGGCTGTGAGCGAGCATGGAGTGGGTGGTGGAGGTGGTGTCCAGGGTGGCATGGAGGAGGGGGTAGCTGGCCATGGATGTGGCTGGCTGCCATGGTCCCTGATGAGGAGGCTCACGGTTGAGGTGGGTTGGTCCTCCATGTGGGATGGTGGTCCCACAGCCGAGCATCTCATTGAGGTGTACCATCCAGTCCCATCACTCTCCCAGCCAAGGCTTGTGCCATTTGTCACCTTGCATGTGACCGTATTCTGGCCGTTGGCGTGTGAGCAGCCACTGCCGGTGCAGGGAGAGGGGTGTGACAGGACAGGGGTCTGCGGTCCCCTCTCCTGCGGGCACTGGGGCTTAGCGGGCAGCTTGACGTCAGGAGGCAGGGAAGATTTGTGAAGTAATGTAATTGAACATGTGCAGATAATTATGTCTCATTACATAAGCCTGTTGCAAAAACGGCGCTTGGAAATGCCACATGAAAGAGCCTATCGTTCCGCATTAATTTCTCCGTGCACTGAATTTATTCCCTTTCTGGCTTTTTAATACTTGGAGAGTAAATGAATCGCAGGCTGATCATGATAAGAGATGATACTTTTGTATAAATTAAAATACCCCCAAGGAAAGGGGCTGAGCTGATTATGGTTGCAGTTGGCTTAGAAAATAACAGTGGGCTGGGTTAAGCCAAAATTTGGGGGGAAGGGTTGCTGCTGGGAACTACGAGGCGGGCGGGGGGCAATGGGGGAGAGGAGAAGAAGGAAGTAATGGAAACTCAAAAAGCCAAATAGAACGAGGAGGGCTGGGCTGGTATTTCTGGCTGTGGTACTGGGAGAACCAGTGTTACCACAAGCAGCGCTGGGAACTGGTGAGCTGAGAGCTCCAGGGACTCAGCAGTCCCCCCGCACTTCCCAAACAGGGACCCAGGATGGTGGCAGCTAATGGCTCCTTAGGCTGATTTTCAGGGAGGACAGGAACCCAAATTGGCCCAAATTGGATGTTGTTCAGAGGGGGGAAAGGTGGCAAGTGGGCAAAGGGACCACCTGGGTTTGGGGATCATGCCTTTTTTCCCCATAAAGCTGTGGTAGGCATGGGGAGCAAGACAGGGAGTCCAGAGCTGAGCAGATAATTTAGGAAGCATCTTCTGGGTTTTTTCTCTGTCCCCAGTGTTTTACTTCACCATATCCCAGGCAGCATGCTCCTCCCTGTAGTTTTTATTGTCACTTAATGTCTTCCCATCCCCTTGATGAACCCGACTTTGTCCACCCCTGAAGTGTGGCTGCCCCCTGGGAAGCATTGGTCCTGGGCAAGGTCGTGGGGAGCTGCTCAGTGCAGGCAGGGTGGCTATCTCATAGCAGGCAGGGCTTCCCTGCCTCTCCCCTGAACTGTTTAATGCCAAGGAAGGGCAGCAGGATGCGGAGGAAAGCTGCTAGTGACACAGAAAGCTGTCGTCCCCACGTCACCCGAAGATCCCTGTGAGCTGCTGGAAGGAGATCAGCCGAAACCTAGTCAAGAGCCCTGTCACAAAGATGTCTGCACGGGGCTGAGGTTAAGTCATCCCTGGAGCCCGTCAGGGCTGGGAAGTCAGCGGCAGGTTGCCCAGCTCCACTGCTGCAAACCTTAGAAGGGGAGACAACGCTTGGGGTTTGCCTTCCTTGATGGAGGATGAATTTTTAAATGCATTTAAGTCATGACAGCTGAGGACAGGAATCTACCCAAAGCCCAGTTCCCTCTGTGGCTCTGCTGCTGGACGGCTGACAGACTGCTCTGCAGGGCGAAAAGGGCTGGAGTCGGTTCTGCATCGTTAACAGGATAATGGGTGATGTCCCAGGCATCGCGATCTCCATGACCCTCAGTGATGGCTGAAGCAGAGCAGGAACAGCCGCCTTCTCCTCTGCAGGTGGAGACAGCCTTGGGTAGCGCTGGTCCTGGCAAGGGACAGGCATGCTTTTGGTGATGGAGGGGTGGTAGAGGCAGGAGCGGTCTTGAGGATACCCTGCCTTGGGTAGCACAAAGAGGAAGGAGGCCCCCTGCCCCCCGCCCACCCCACC